>JAZGTK010000168.1:0-123577 GCA_036877625.1 Ambastaia sidthimunki
TCGGATGGGCAGAGAAAGCCTTTCACAAGCTGGCAGAAGAAGTAAATCCTTCTTGGAGGAACAAGGGGAATTAGCAGGGAGCAGTGGAGTAGGGATTTAACCCTACCCCTTTTTTCCTTTTGAAAGGCACAGTCACTTCAACTCCTACTGATCACCACAATCAAACAGGGCAGAGGCGGGGGGGTAACAGAAAGACGGTGTGTGTGAGGAAGGGGGTGGGGGGGGTTGAAAGAGAGCAACCCAGTGAATGACACAAATGCTGGATTGTTGAGGAGCCTCTAATCCCACTTTAATACCTTTCCAAGTTCAGCGCTGAAAGAATGCACTTTAAAACAACACCGCAGTGTGAGCAGGCGAAGGCCGAATAAGCTGGGGGTGGGGTGGGGGGGGGGGGCAGATGGAGAGGTGGGGGGTTGTGTTGCTCTCAGTCCCCTGTAACATTACCTGATTAGCCATGCTAAGCAATGGCGAATGGCCATGGAGGGGAAGACCGGATGTTAGCATGTGAAGCATAAATGTAGATAAAACTCGGACATCAAAAACAACAACATACACAATGGCAGTGCTTACTGGGGTACTGTGCCGGTCTGGAGGGGTTTGTTGTCTTGTGGTCTGAGATGAAAGCAAAATTGAGAGAAGAAAGCAGAACTGAGTTGAGCTGCCACCATGTGGGGCCAGACACATCCCAACATCTGGGCCCATTTAAACTATCGACTCTACAAACTCAATAAGGAAACATACTACCACTGAACACAAAACAAAAGATCATATTTGTCTGCAGGACTACAGATCCCACGTTTGTCAACATAACATAATTCACATTATAATGCTGTTATACGGCCTCATATGTTCATTCATGTCCATTGTTACTGTAGATAGCATGCAAACATTTACTGTGGATTACTATAGAATGGGAATATGTAATTGAAATGACAAGGATGAGATATGAGAAAGATGGGAATAAAATTGAGTTAATATGCTCTACATTAAAAAAGAAAATAGAAATGAAGAGACCAAAAAGGAATGGCTTTGAAGTCCCTTAGACAGCAGTTTGTTTGTCTTGAGGATGTAAAAACACCTGGGCGCACAGATTAGCCGATAAGACCCTAACATTCAAATCAACAAAAACAATTCAAGCATTGCATTGCCAATATTGATTCAGACCCTTCCAGACCCAGTCAGATCAGAGATAATCCACAAAGATAACTTCAGGACCGCTTCCCTGGAGATCATTATCTGCTTTCAACTCAAAAGACTCAGTTGCTTTACCGTCACCAAATTCAAACTCAATTAAATTTGTTGTAGGTAATGAGACATGACATTTACAGTATACCAAAACACAGGCTGTGTAGTCATTGACTAACTGAGCAGCAAGGCAGCTATATTTCAGACACAGCCTTTATGTTTTTCCAGAAGAAATGTCCACCTTTGGAATCTCAGTGCAACAGGTGTTCTGCTTATATCTTCTATTAATAATTCAACACCAAAGTGTTAAGAACTAGGGCACAAATTTCAAGTCGAAAATTTACACTCATTTCTACTTTCTGCTTTTTTGTGGAGGCGTTCTACTACTTGTGAGAAGAGAATGTTTGTCAGCTTATCACAAGAAGATATTTATTGCGTTACACTTGGTTCCATGCCAAGTCAAGCTAATCTTGACACAGCTGTAAGCTCACCCTTCCAATTTCTCTCCACTCTTCTCTCAGACCTGCTCAGAGGAACATGCACTCTTTCTTTGAACAGATTATGAACAACTAAAAGTGTGACAAAACATCTTAAAGCTTTCACCACATGCAGCCGATGATTTCCAAACCACTAAAGACTTTTCCCTCAATGCCTCTGGCTCACTGATAAAGAGCACATGCCCTGAGGAGATTAAAGATGAGTCCGAGAAGTTAAGAGAGGTGTGGGGGAGTGCAAGGAGGGATAATCGCTGTATGTTTAGTAACACATGCTCTCTTTTCTACCCATCATTCTGTCTCATTTCTACTGAACATGCACGGGCCCATAACAATTCCAAGTGGAACGAGTTCTTATGTCACCACATTTCCATCAAAGTCCTTATCCTTCTTTGTATAACAGCTGTAAACAATCACTTTGAATACAGCGCTCCCCCTCCCAAGCTTCTTCAACTAAGTTCCCAGGCTTGTGAGTTCTGCATGTGTCAATCTTAAAGACAGGGGGTTTGCAGGTGGACGGTTGCAGGTTGTTGAACGTTCTTCATTTCTGAGCTACAGTCACCTCAGTGTGACGTCTAGCTATGCTGATTTATAGGCTACATGGCTTCTGTGACCTTTTTTCCCTGGCTCATCTGTGACATGGATCCCCGGCAAACTTGTCGCCTGGATACCAAATAAGAGGGAGAGGGAAAGAGAGAGAGAGAGAGAGAGAGAGAGAGAGAGAAAGAGAGAGAGAGAGACAGAGACAAAATACTGTACTTGTAGCTACGTTATTGGAGCTTGGATCTGCAAGTCATGAGAAAGGGCAAAGACGTTTAGACTGTTAAATCCTTTGGGTAAGAATATTCTGACACAGTTTTTAACTTAATACTGGTAAAAAGGAAAAACACTGAGACATGTACCAAAATTACATAAATATTGTATTTTCTTCTGACACTTTTCACTAATTTTACCTGTTAACCTGAACCCACTTTATATACATTATAATTACAGTTGTTTATGTTCTCTAAATATAAGCATTAAAAACCAGCAAGCTTGTACAACTAGAGTGTAACTAGAGTGATAACGGTTGGGATAAACCAATATATAAAAAGTTTCTACTAGTCTAGCAATAAAATCATTCTTCTTTAATATTCTTTAAGAATAACTGCAGTACTTTCACCATTTCGGGAGGGCAATATTAAATGTAATTGATCATAACTCAAAACCTAAAACTTTAAACACAGACGAAAAAATGCTGTTTCATTAGACAAATACTATAACCATTAAAGTAAAACTTCTCTTTAATAATCCATGAGGAAATGGGCCTCTATTACTGCTTGGTATCAGCGTTTCTCGTCGGTGCGGAGAGATTACAGTGTGAACTAATGAAGGGAAATAAAGAGTGTCTTCTTCATGCTCCCTTGGGCAAGCTCAAGTCAACGCTAAGAGCTGCTTAATCACCTTCCTCTCTATACTAAATTAGCATAGTAATGGGCTTTAAATTGAGGCTCTTTGTTTTTTAATTAAACTCCCAGCAGGTAAAAGTAAAATACATTAGAGAAGAATGTGCACCTTCATTATTGGCCCAGAGGTGTTTTCCTTATACAATATTTGGGCTCTCGGTCTCACCCTCTCTCTTGAGGAACACTGAGGAAAGATCTCAGAAGACATGCTTCATCTCTTATTCTGCCCCCCTGTATGTTTAAAATATCTGTCAAATAAGAGGCAAACTGTGTTTGAAGCTTGTGGGGTGTTGGTGATATGCCTTGTGGCTAACAAATGGCTCATAAGCCACAGAATGACTCACTATCTCGCTGAAGAACTTTTTGAGATCATCTAGCCTCACCTACCCTCTGAAGTAAGCGGATTTGCCTAGACAGGTTCTCCGTTGGTCTATGACACCACTGTCTACTGCATCAAGAATGCTGGGAGATTTTAGCACAGGTAGGAGGCTGACTGTAGCTATGACTGTATGACTGTTTTCTTCCAACAGATTTATTTCTTGTTCAAGACCTGAACTGTTGACCTTACATAAATTTCCACAGTCACAATAATGAATCTGCCAATAAATTATTGATGAGGTTCACAAAACAACCAATCAGTGATCAATGCAACAAGTATGTAGCCCATATTGATCAATGTAAATTGATCTGAAATCCCTAAAGTGCATTTATAGCAATGGCTCTTCTCATCAACATTGTTGTTATACATAATATGACTGCTAGACTCATTCTACAACATATTTCATGTCTGATCTGTGCTTTTGCCTTGGATCCAAAAACGTATGTGATGTTTGAGGACTTAAATAAAATAGCTGCCTCAGGGTCTGTCCCACTCTTTTGGAAAGTAGTTAAATGACATGTTACATTTTCTTTTTCTGTTCACAGAAACACATGTTCCGTGCGGCTCTGGTTATACATCTGACAGGAAAAATATTCCATGCATGCCTGAATCTGCTCCACTGATCTGACAAGACCAAAACGATACAACAATGTGAGAAGAAATTCAAATATAAGGAGCATTTTCTACCTGGCTGGGCGGTTAAATTATTCTAGGGCATGATCATCAAAGATGTCCATGAGTGATGTTATGCTTTCTGGTCCGGTGAACTGGAAGCAGTATAGGTCAGTTTCAGGGGTGGGCTGAGGGAAGGTATCAGTGTCTCTGTCTGTACACTTATCTCAACAACATTGGGTCAAGTGAGTTAATGCTTAACTAGGGTAAGAAATCCAGAATCATTTTTTATTTAGAACTGGTTCCATTTAAAAAAAAAAAACTGGAACCAAATGATTTTTCTGATGTTTGATTCCGTTAAGGGTCTTGAGCAGTAGATTTGCAGACCATACTACTAAAATACCCTGACAATATTTTCTGTACTGCTGAAGGTACAGTTTCACGCCAAAAGAAATTATGTTTTAGAGGAGCTGCGAGCCTGCCATCTAAACTGCATGTGCAAAAATAATACAATATAAAATAATGGTCAAAACGTCTTTTATGGTGTTGTATATAGAGCGGCCTACATAACCTGACTGACAAATAACTTCTTTATAAATTCATATTTTTATTCAATCGGTCAGAACAACTTAACACTGAAACAGCACAATCACTCAACAAATCAGGCTGAGCAGTTACTGAATCAAGCTCTGACTCACTCACTAAGTCAACTTCTGGTCATATGTGACTCAAAACAAACCAACTGCTGTTATGAACTAAATAAATCAAAAACTATTTTTATCTACTAGTAAAAAAAAACACAGTTAATCACAAATTAGAGTGCATATTAAAAACATTGAATTCATATATGATACTAAATAAAGAGAAAAAAATCTAACCATTCACAAAAGCAGAGAGGCAGATGAGTGTAGAGAGATGGCTGTAGTGATATGAAAAGGACAGCAGGATGGTGAGCAGAGGAGGTTGAGTACACAGCTAAAGCCCGAGCATCAGACAGACAGGTACACAGCGTGTGTTTGGACAGCTGTAGCTCTCCAATGAGCATGCTCAACGCACAACCACAGTTCCTGTGTACAAAAGGACAGCGCTGCTCCTCACAAAACATGAAAGAAAAAGGGGAGTGAGTGGGCGTGCAGAGCCAAACTAAAACTCTGACTCATCTAAGTCAGATTTATACTGTAAATAAATACAATGCTGAGTCACAAGATTTTTAAGACATGTCGTGAACTTTACGATACTCTTCTGCTGAAATAAAACCATCTTAAATCAATCTAAGCTGGTTTAACCTAGTCTTACTGTTTTATCCAGCCTGGCCAAATTGGTTTGATCATCTGTGAATGAACAGCAAACCAGTCTGGATGACAAGCTAAGACTAGTTCAGGGTATGATCTGACAAACCGTTTACCAATCACATTTCTCAAACGGTTTGCAAGAATACACCCTGACCCTTAGGCTGGTTTATGTTTTTTAGCAAATTCCTGATTGCAGAAGATCACACAGCATTCATATATAAAGAGATTCACGATATAAACATCATTAAACGTTCCTTTTGTAGCATCTCCCAGACCCTTTGTCATTGTACATTTTCCCTCGTAAAGCAGGCAGAAGGGCGAGAGTTACAAGCAGATCTCCGCAGACTGCTCTGCTTCTCATCACGGCGTTCTGCTCTGAAACTCTAGCCTGCAGTAACACTCATCTCCTCTCTGGCTCTGTTGGAGACCTGACATCTTTACAACACATGCACTACAAATGAGAGAGTATCCGAAGGGGGGTTACTTTTGATTCAACTACATTCTGAAAAAAGTACACAAGAAAAGCACACTCAAATGACGTGAATGAACTGAAGAAGGGAAAAATAATGTGAACAAATGATAAATGATGGAGGAAAGAGATTCTGTAAAGCGAATGGACAAAGGGCTCCCAGTAAGGTTTTCCATACCTTTATAATAATACTAATAACTCAGTGGTTCACCCTTCCAAGCCACTTTAAATGAGGTCTAACAGGCCTTCTTGCTGCGCAGACCACTGCAGACAATCTGCTTACAGTGGGGACTAATAACTCTCAGATGGCATAACGTATGCTATGAGCCATAACTTCCCATAGATAGACCTAATGAAAGGAATACTGGTCAGACCAAATCCTCCGCATTACCGTCAGGCCCGGCTGGATGACTGAAGAACAGGGACAAGAGTGAAACAACATAAAATTATGACACTTAAGTGGCAGACATATGTAGAAGAAAAGATATGTAGAAACGCTCAAGTCACATTGAAACAATGAATGCTTATATATTTATATAATTTATTATATTTATATAATATATATATATATATATATATATATACAAATATAAATATATAGCTTTATAGATATATACAGTATATATCATATTTAAAAAATATTTTAATGTCATTGCATTTGTTACAAAATATTAAACCATGTGACTAACTTCACCCTTCTAATTTTCAAATTACTTTTAAGGAAGGACTTAAAAACTACATAAATGACTTAAATGACTTTTGCACTACATTTGGCTACCTGAGTCTCAAAATAATTGCCTTCATTTTAAACATTTATTGCTTTAAAATCTGAAACCTTGTAAAAACTTTTACTGCAACGTTTTGCTTGAATAGAAACTCAAGAAATATAAGGAAATACTTCAGGTCAAACACACCTCCCAAAATAAACAACACATCATTTGATATTATGTTATAAAATGAAAAGGCATTCATACGTTTTTAGGTTCCTGGTAGTTTTTAGGGCCACTGTATTTCAAAGAACCATAGTACAATCACAATGCATTTTTGTTGCTGGGCACTGAAATACTGATCTAGTGTACCTTTCCCATCCGCTCCTGAGACATACTTGAAAAGAAAAACAAAGAACAGAATTCTCCAGCTCTGAAGTGGTTAAAAAGCAACATTTGGAGTAGAGGGCTTCATAATTACTATTGACCCCAAAGGGCCTTCTTCTGAGAAATAAAACAAACAGTAATATAAGGTGTTCTGAAGCAAGGGCTTTGCAAATATGCAAAGGCGGGATTTGGTGAAGAGCGTCACGCATTGGCTCCTTTTCAGGGTGCCCTAATCTGTGGGCCTACGCAATATTAAGATGGCTTTGGAAGCACTTGTGACCCAGCTGTTCACTAATGAAAAATTCCTTAGCTCCATGCGGAGGCTGTAGAAGCCAGTCTGCTTGCACACCCCCATCGCCCCACTAGTCCATACAGACCCATGCCCTGTCCATCTTGTGGAGTTTACCCTGGATGAATAGATAGTGGATTACTAGGAGCTGAGTCTGGAAAGACGCTTGTGTATGCGTGTCTTTGGTTTCTCCCACCCCCTCGACTCCCTAGTCTTTAGGAAAAAGTAAAAAAAGGAGTGTTTACTTTCGTTTTAATTAGCAGGAATGACCCTGTCATTATTGGGATGCTAGCATGCTGAGGTGGGGGGGTCTGTTTACGCGACAGAGACTTAGTTAAAGCTGAAAATCAAGAGAATGTGAGATAACAAGGGCTTAGTCGACGTGGAGATGAACCCGGACTTGTTTGTGTGCACTGCCACTTATTTCTTTATTCCTATAGATTCATTCTCCTGTTTCAAATGGGGGAAACTCCACACCCACTAAGTCAACTTTGACTTTGTGGAAAAAGAATATCAGTGTTTATTTATTTCGGTTTTAAAAAAAATCATGTTTAATTAACTGTTTTCTCAGAAGTTTTGAATAGTAAGTTTGTCACATTCATATCCTATCACAGTGCTAAAAGTCTGTATTTCCACAATTTCCTCTGTGATTTTACATCGTCTTTAATCTGATGTGACAAGAAAAAATAGTTGATAGGCCCCTCACTGCCTCAGCTTTGTCTTTTAAAACTGACACTCAATAGGCCTAACAGAATGTTAATGTGACTGCAATATTATGAGTCATTTAACAACCTTGACATGTAAATGAATATAATAAGAATAAAAGAAAGAAGAATATGTGGCCGTAAAAGTCAACATTCTACTTTTTCCTCATTCCTCACCTCTATAACGACACTTCTTTTTAGCAAGATATATTTCAACGTGCTTGACAAGAACATTCCAAACTTGTGTACCCCCTTCCCTGGCTGTCTTGTCACTGTCTGGCTAAGATGTGTCGAATGCACATTTAATAGACCTGTTTAAAGTCGGTAGCTAGCTGTGAAACGGCAGGCTCTGCAGAGTTATAAAGTCAACAGCTGATCTCCTGACCCCATGAAAGCAGCTGAAGAGGCCTGTGTCAGTTCACAGGGCAGTGGAGATATAAAGCAGAGGAGGAACCTCGAGGGTACGAGGACCACAAGACTTACTGACAAACTATCAATGATAACATTTTCATTACACTAAACACCTACAACTTTTGTTAGTAAGTAATTTTAGGGAAGATAGAAGAAAGAAAAAAACAAAAATCATAGGAGAAGAGATATCACTATCTTCAATATCTCAAATGTTCTTCCTGGACAGCAATGAAGAATAATTAAGATCTAAATTGAGATTTTTGCTTAAGTCCTAATTTTTCTCAAAAACAAAGCCTTGAAATTCAAATTTCAATTAATCATTTAATTATTAAACCAAATAACCTATTTTATCCACATTCATTATATAGCTCTATAATCTTAGTATATGTAAAGCTTCTCACTGACTTCTATTTATATTTTGTTCAAATTTCGGGAGAAAGGAGACGTAAGTGAAACAATTAAAAACTGAGCTAAAAAAGAAGCTCAGAGAAATTGTGAATTGCGAAACCATGTCCTGCATATGCAAAGGTTTTTAAGAACTGACTGAATCGTTTGATCACAAGGACCTTTATAGCAGGCCTTAAGGTGTAAATTATGTCCTGCCTCTATGACTCAACAGAACAGGCCAAATTTCATAGAGAATTTAACCTCTGCATAACAGAACCTGGTTTAAAGAACCTGGTTAGAGATTGTTTCGTAGAGAGCCTTGTTGCCATGGCATCACTGGCAGGCTTGCTAGCATTAAAGCCATCAGTGATGAATGAGGAAAAGAAGCTTGGTGTGCGAGAAAGAGCAGGGAGGGTACGCTAGTCAACACAGAGAGAGAGCAAGAGAGAGAGAGAAAGCACAACCCTCCATGATGGATATGTTAGCAATGGTGAGCACATATTAACCAGTGTGACGTCTGGGCGGTTGATGGCTACAAGTACATGCTAAGACCAGCTGCTACAGGGGACTAAAGGGCAAAGTTGATGGAAGGATCTTAGTCATGGCGTCCAATAAAGAATTCTGTGTTTCACTATGGGAACACGGCCTTGATGGTAATTCGCTGGAAAAACACCTCTATAATCGGTTATTGGTTTGACCATGTCACGCTTTCTCAGTGCTGGTAAAGAATGCTACATTCTGTGAGGGGGAAGTGCTAGAGAAAATGAAAAACAAACAAGGTTTTTTTTCTTGTTATTGTTGTTGACAGGATGTTTCTGGACCCAAAGGCTGAGGGATTACCACCCAGATTAGCATAGAGAAACTATATTTGAATTTGTGCTCAACAGACCCCTTCAAAAAGCTCAATTCCAGATTAGGAGGTGTTATGCTTAAAAGCGTCTGTCATTGTGAGGCCGAGTTACACTAGCCAAACAAATATGTCTGCTGTGTGAGGAGCTGGCATGAGAAGTGTAGATGTCACCATGGCAACGATGGCAAAAGTAGGAGCGCAGCGGAGAGAGGAGCGATGTTGGAATGTGGGAAAAAGACTCAAACACACAAAACCATCTTAGACCACCAATGAACAAAAGATATTTTTTCCACAGGCTTTCCTTTCCTTTTGACTTATTTGATAAAACTACGCAGCATATATATTGCAAGGAAACATGAAAAAAATAAGACAAATTCATATGAACAGTGTGTGAAGCTTCTACATACAAGCTGCAAAACTGCAAAAGTGACTCCATGAAATATTAAAATGTGGGAATTGAATATGTATGCAAACCGCCGATTTCAGTTTTATTTCTGATTATGAATATTTTCTAACATAAAACAATGACTTGCTGACAACAATTTCTCCTCAGTTAGGAAAATGTTAAAGCATCAAAATCCTTTTGCAAGGGACTGGGTTTGTAAAACAGCAGGTGTGAGTAAAAGAAGGCGTCCAATGATTGTTTTCACCGGCCAGGATAATGTTCTGAAAGGAGTCGTGGATCTCCTCTCCACTGTCTCTTGGCTGAGTCAGGGCCAGTTGGTGGAGCTCCAGGAGTGACAGGGAGCTGGCTGGCTTTGAAAGCCCATCCTCAAGCTGCAGAGGACAGGGTCAGATGTGGAGATGCCCCTGAGCTCCTCTGGTATGTGAGGGAGAAAGCCGGATGAGCACATTGGTAAAGGAGGTTCCTCATGGTGAAGGATCAGGTCCGCTCATGATCTCTGTTTCTCTTTAAAGAACAAATACTGTTGCAATGCCATAACATGTTTCTTGTGCTACAAATGTAGGCTGTGATCATGTGTCTTGAGAGGCTGAATCTTCTTGATATCCTACCAGCGAGAGTGAATGTTTATGTAAATATCTTAAACAACGAAGAGAAAGCAGTATATTTCATTCATCTGAAATCAAGCAGAACAATACAGAGGAGTGTCACGCATGACCTTTTGTTTGACTAGAGCCAGACCGTCAGATCTTTGTTAAAGAAATTCCACATGGTTGGCACCAGCAGGATGAAACGAAAGCCCCTGCTGTACAGACTGGCGCTGGTGCGTGGGCACCGGGCTATCACATGTCCCGTGAGACAGGGCACGTGCCAAACCAACAGACTTCCCCTCCAATCAGCCACTTACCAAAGGCTCTCCATTACAGCCCACAAAGCCATCCTAAACACACAGACACACACATTCGCACACACAGATGGAGCTGCCTGCAGTTGACTGAATTACAGTTACAAATGCAATTGGAGAAGAACTTTGACTTGCTTTCAAAAAGAACTAAACTCATTCCCACATGCTGCTCTGTATTCTGTATGTCATACAGTATATATACGAAATATAATGTAATGTTTATAAAGTGTTAAATATATATTCAAACTCAATTCCTTTATTTATACTATGTATCCTAATTTAATATTAAAAGAATCATCTTTTTATTAAAGAAATATCATAAATGGCATAACATTATATTTTTAACTAATATTTCTTATAAATTCACAAAATGTTAAATGAAATATTACAAGCTGCTTGATAACAAAAAACAATTAACAATATTCAACAATCGGTACTGATAAAGTAACTGATATTTAATGTAACCACATCTATTCATAGCAAAATTAGATGAAAATCACATTTGATTCTCAATTATAAAATGTTAAAAAGAGTCAGATACAATTCTAGCATGAGAGCATTACGTCACTGCAGCAACAAAACAGCATAATCACCAACGGCTGAGATGAGTAAATTCAAAATACCTTTTATCTCAGAGGTAGAGCACATAATCCACCACACTGTAATGTCTAGACACTGCACCAGAAACACTAAATCAGAAGAAACAACAAGCCAAAAAGAACAATAAATTAATTGTTGATAAGATTTTGCTTGCTTGCTTAAACCTGTCTAGTGTATCTGATCCGGAGGGCTGTTTTATCTCTGTCATCGCAAATGGGGATTTTACCATCTAACGTTACTATCGTTCTCTTCTAGTCTTCTCCTCCCAGCTATGCTTTTTGCCTCAAGCGATCTGGCAGTGAGAAAGACAGGAAACCCTACATAACTCGCTCTGTCAACCGATTGTGAGAATGTGTATTGTAGCCTTTATATAACAGATTCATTGCGGATATGCAGTATTAAATACTTAAGACACCCTTTTGTCTAACTACTGTTGCATTAAATACAAAATATCAAAGTGCCATTTGTAAAAAAAAAAAACCGAATTGTTTGTTCTTTTCCCACAAGTTAGTTAGCTAGTAACCAGTAGTTATTTTAGTAGTAACTTTTTAAAGTAAAACTTTAAAAACTTTAAAAACTTTTAGCAACTGGTCCAAGACAGTTGTTTATCTATTTTTTAACTAGAAAGTCTACTTTCTATTAAATTTTGAACAAACTCTATTGTGTTTATTTTTGGTCTGAAATAATTTAGCATGCTAAACAAGAACTCAAATGAAAATGTAGGATGGACACATGTTGATCCATGGATTGCACAGCTGAGCTCAGTCCCACCAGCTGTCTTACACACTCATTACACACTCTTGTAAACCCATGGGAGGGGCTCTCAGTCACCTCCCCGCGTGCTGTGAATTCTCATATTGATCAGATATGCCGTCTCTTTATATTGTAATGTGCAGACGACACGCTTTCTTTAACAAACGCCCGCTCTCCCTTGTCTCTTTGACGGAGGGAGTGTGCGTGTATTCATGAGCCAATTGGACAGCATGTGACTTTGGAAGCGTGTGAGTGTATTCATAAGGTGATTTTACACAGTATTGTCCATAGCGAGAGCTATTGTTTACTTACGCAGCCCATGGAAAAGCAGCTGCTTCTATAATGTGTTAGTGGCACTTTGTATCACAGAGTGACTAATGACTTGAAATACAGGCAGCGAAAATGAGTGGTACACACACACACACACAAACACACACACAGTAAAAATTCCAAGTTTCAGAGCTACAAACACAAATAGATGCTGGAAAGCAGAGAATCTTCACATCAAATGACCGTTTTTGTGAAACACCCACCCAGAGCAAGTGGAGAGGGTTGTAGACCTGCTGTGCGACTGGTACCGGTAACACATCCCACTGACCCCGGGCTGGTCTCCGGAGTCCCTCGACCCCGCTGTGGCTCAACAGTACCAAATGACCCGAGGGCTGTCATCAACCTCCAGCCCTTGTCGAATGACAGTGCCTCGGGGCCCCGTCCAAACCCCCAACCCCTCTCCTCTTTCTCCAGGTGTCTGTCAGTAGGATCCCCTGCTTCGTGACAGTACCGTCACCCGTCCCCTGAAAGCCCTCCCCCTGTGCAGTGTCTCCCCGGCCCTCAGGCCAGCCTTTGATATGACCTGCCTTGGTGTCATTGTGTGAGGGCTGCTTGAATAAGCCTATTATTTCAACTCAATTTAGTGTGAGTAAACTCTGAGTGATGAGACTATCCCTCACACACTCATTCTTACCCATGCACCCCACCCTTTCTTTCTCTCTCTCTTTCTCTCTCTCTCTCTCTCGAGTCTGACCATAGCGATATTATATACACAGGCGACAAATCACCTCTCTCATTTCTCTCTTTATCACCCTCTCCATAGTCTCACTCCCTAATTCACTTTCAAGCTCAAAGGAAGGACAAGCCCAATGTTTGGAAACTGTAACCGAATACTTGTTAGGCAGAAATGTTCATTTAAATAACATCAGCACTACAATTACCTGCAAACAATAATTAATTATAACATTAACAATCTTCGAGTGTATACCTCTTTCTATATTTGGCTTGGCCAAATATGTGTGGTGAGTGAAAACAAATTAAAGTTATATATTATCAGCAGTTAATATGTCAGATTCTGTGTGTCCATTGTAAGTAATTATGCTTGTAAAAGGTTAATCATGCTACTGTAATAGTTAGTCAAAATGTTAAACAAACATTCATTGATGCTAAATATATAACAATCCTGCTTCAACCTGTTCTGTTTGCCACTCAACCAGCAAGTTCCAAAATAAACACAAGACGGAACATCCTAAATGCACAAACATGCCATCTGATTCATATAAAGAAAGTTTCTATTTAAAGAATGTTAAAGAGCCTTTATTTGCAAAAGGCTGCAGCAGTATGTCTTAATTACAGTGAATTAGAGGCTTGCTTTAAGTGGCGGCCGTTTGTACTGTAAGTCTACGGTGTGTGTGTATGTGTGTGTATGTGTGTGTGTAACACGATTACATGCTATGTGCTTTATCTTGGGCCGAAAGAGGCTGACACAGAGCTAGAATCTAATGTGATAAACGCCAACGCTATCAGGGCTGCACTCACGGATCTTAAAGCTAACTGTTTATGACAAGCTAATAACGCAGCATGCAAAAGTCAGGCCTGTAAATTGGTTAGTTAGGAACATGATGGATGAAGGCTAGCCTAACCTTATTTCCAGTAGTGCTGCTTGATTTCTAGACCTGCGGATAATGAATTTGATTTAATTAGCCTGTCCCTCATCTAATTAAGAAGGTAAAAAATCTGACCCCAATTGTAGTCACACACTCTACAAAACCAACACAGGCCCTTAAACGCATGCTCTCTCTGGCAACAGAACGTTCTGAATGACTGAACTGGCCAGACATGAGTGCTTCAGAAATCTGTTCCTTTCCAGTGATTGGCAGCATCTGAACCCTTGGGCAAAACTTCTCTCTTGCTTGACTGCACTGTTTATTTCATTAGGCGCACATAATGGCAGGGACTTTTCTTTGGTGGTTCTCAGGCTAGTTCTGGTACATTTTTTAAAGAAGATGCACATTTGACACAATTTCCAAGGCAGTCTGTTTTTCTTTCTAGAATTCGGCCTTTCTGATGTGTTTATACATGTGCAGTGTGTAATCGGAACAATAGCACAGTTTATCAAAACTGGCATTTAAAACTTTTGCCCTCCAAATATAATAGTACAAAAAGGCAGCAGAATCAATAAACTAGCACAAACTTAGCAGGATGAGGAATTCAAATTACAGATTTTTTAACAGTTCCAACATCATGTTACAGGTTTAACTATAGCTAGATAATTTCATAATTCTAAACATGCCAAATAACAGTCAAATATGCAACCAATTTGCAAATGCAAAAACAGTGCTATCAATGGATAGAGAGAATATACAGAGAATAGAGAATGATATATAATACAGGAAATAAGAGAATACAGAAAACCTGTTGTTTTACCAGCCTATTTGTTCCTCTCCTGAATTTCTTTACTTCTAAAGATCTAATCCCCTCAGACTTTCTTCGTTTCCCCCAGCAATTACAGTGCTGTACCACAAGACTGTATAGAGAACTTCAACTAACCCTCATTTATTGTCATAACATGCGTTGGTGGTCCACAGGTAGAGCTCAGGAGGAGAAACATGTAGTCTGTTGGTCTTTATCTGAGGTTAGATTCAGCTTTGTAAATCTAATTACCTGTAATGCACTTCAGTTTATCTCTTTTCTGGTCATTATCTTAACTGACGACATATCATTAGAGTGCTCGGTTGTGTAGCGTCCCTTTGCGTCTGCGAACGTGCGAATGTTGCATGTGTGTCGACGCCTGCATGCTTGCAAGCGTGTTGATGTTTGCTGTGTCTCCTAATAGGGTCCAATGGGAGGGTGTAGTTTGGTAATTAATCCTCGGTAGGCCATGCAGGAACGACCTCGTAACTGTTTTAAAGAGGGCAGACGGTGGGTTGAACCTTGCCTTTATGCAGTGAACACAAACATGGCCGTCAGGAGACCGGCATGTGAGGAGCGTTCATTAAGAGGTATTCTGAGAGAAAGAAGCAGAGACTTTAGCACTCATTACATAAGAGAACATTCTGGGAAAAAATGCAGTTGACTCCACACATTTATGCTCAAGGGTTTCCAAAGACTGATGACAGGAGATGAAGCCCTTGACATATTGAGCAATGCTTAGTTAACATTTATCAACTGTTTAAGATAAATCACTCAAATTAGCATAAATTAGCATATAAATGTTTAAGCAGCCAAAAAACTATTTCTATACATTTTTTCACAAATTGTAATATTAAAAAGAGAGTGTATTAATTATGCTTTCATATCGCCAGACAAGTGCGATTAAATATCCGTAACTAGAAGTGAAATAATTAATTGGAAATAAGACCACAAAATAATGCTACCCTTATCGTAAACTGAGCTACATTTGCCCAGAAACACATTTTAATAATGATACATGAAAACACACCATGAAAACTGCAACATAATTGTAACATGACAGTCTGAAATGGATAAATACCAGAAAACCATACATCTAATAATTCAGAAGGGAATATTGAAAAAACAAAAAGTAACAGTCTGCAGTATCTGATCTCTACCCCCTGCTTTTTCAAACCCTGGATATGAGAGTGAAATTATTGCTCTCCTGCAAGCCAGCTGGACTGAACGCCTTCAGTATATCATGTAAAGAGATAAAGGTTTAATGTCAGTCCCACTCTTAAAAACAAAACCACTATGTGTTGGCACTCTGCAGCATTCCCACTTTGAGGTTGTTTTCTCTGTTTCTGCCCTTTGCCTCATGTAACCTCATGCCAAGCAACCCTACGGGAACTACAGCCTGAACCGCGGCTACCGCTGTTACAATACGATCAGGCTTGGCAGGGATTTGTTCCCTGTCATTCAGGAATTTTGGAGCAATTCCTGTTCAACATATAAGTCATTAGATTAAAATTTTACTCAGGTGGCTTCTGTCCTCTACGGATATCAGAGAGACATTGGCAAAGGGCCTTGTGTACTGTTTTTGGATACACGGACACCCGTCGCCGGCGTGGTGTTTATTGGTAACATAATCATGGGAGCGAAATGCGGACGGAGAGCGGCATGTCCGCAGAGAGGTCCGCGGTTAATAACACTCACATCTGACAGATAGACAGTTAGATTACAGAGACTGACAGCCGAACAGACAGAGATCAAGTCGTATTCCCCTCGACCGTCATCTGGCTATGCTTTTCTCAGGTCAGTAAAGCTAATTTAATTGCCTCGGTCGTTCACCAAAAGGCAAGTGCCACTCAGGAGAAGCAAGAAGAGACAGAGGAGAACAGGGGAGAGAGAGAGAGACAGAGAGAGAGAGAGAGAGAGAAACATAGTTCTGAATAATTATAAATCAAGGGAGCTTAACCTTCTGGGGAGTTAATTTGAAGAGTGGCAGTGGTGGGTATTTTAAGTGTGTGTGTGTGTGTGAGAGAGAGAGATAGAGTGAGTGAGTAAGAGGTGAGAAAGAGAGAGAAACAGACAGCTTATTTCCCAGGGGTGCCCGTATAGCCTTTTGTGTGAATATGAAGAGATCAGAGCGCAGAGCAATATTATGTCTGTTAGCAACCATATGACGAGCTGACCCCAGCAACCTGCCCCGGCGACCGCACCTGCCATCATCATGGCTAATTTGTTAAACAAATCAATAGTGCTCTATTGGCCTATTCTCTCCCGCCCCTCTCTCCCCCGTATTTCATTGCTCTGTTCTGGCCAATATAGCATTGAGTGCCAGTCAGGAGCTTGTCAATCCACAAGTTCAGCTGCAGGCAATACAAAAACCAAACCAAAAGTAGGCTTGCTATAACATATATAAAGCGAATATTTGTAACATTTTCAAAGTACCATATTTATACAATATTAAAACTGAAAGCACAATATTTGTATCCAGAAGGGTTTCTCGTAAACAGGATTAGGCAAATCAAATTAAAAATCAGTTGGATGCCATTAAATCAAGGATTCAGCAGTTTTAATAGTGTTTGAATTTAAAGATGACTGAACTAGTCAATTTAAGCGTCACAAATGTAGAATGCTGAACAAGGGCACTGCTAGACATTCTGGACTTAAGCCCATTAGAGCCATAATGCTCTAATAATAATAATAATAATAATAACAACAATATAAATAATAAACCTCTTTTAATATTTCCTTGTAGAAGATCTAGATGCAGTTAAACAAGAGAAAAAAGAAAAAACAAGACTTAAAAATTAAAGATGCAGAGAAATTATAAAATCAGTATCAAAATCAGTAAAATATTACAATCCTATTTGTATATCCTATACAAAGAATAATCCTATTGTAACTTAATGTATAATAAATTGTAATACATAATCAAGTTCATTTTACATTAAAGTCTATCCACACAAAAACTGACTTCAGATCAGATCTAGCAGTGATGCATCTGCTGCACCAGAGCATATAAATCAGAATGTAGATCTTTTCACCACTCACCCTCACCCACAAATTCAATCACATTCCTCTGATCTGCCACAGAGATCAAATTAAGACAGAAAGTCGCTTTGGGGAGAGAAGGGATGGAGCTGAACAGATCGGCAGAGATGAGGAGAGGGAGAGAGTGATGAGTCGAGACAGGGAGGAGACTAGAAAGAGATAGAGCAACAAAGTGATAAAACAACCACAGGGAAGAAAAATCATGTGAGATCAATCAAATGATCAATCAAGCAAGATCGCAACTGTTTCTCCCAAACAGCAATGAGATTAAACTGAGAGCGAATGGAGACTTTAATGCAGTTTCCTGCTTCCTACATTTTTCCTTGTAATCTCACTTGCATCTCCTCCAGAGTTTTAGAAGATCTCCACAACATCATAAACTATGTTCACATTTGCCAACATCCCAAACTTTGAGAACAAAACTCTTAAACATTCCCCATCAAATTCTTCCAAAACCAAATTATCAGAGATTTTTAAGCCTCATAACAGCTATATGTACTCTAACTGTATGATAACAATTGCCTCATATAAATCATGTATATCAATCATTGTTTCTTTAATAAGGAATTTAAAAGGAACATCTTCAATGCTCAGTACAAAAACATGACATGTAAAATTGAACATTAAAATGGGAATTCTGAGATACAAAAGATCAACCCATGAGTAATACAGTGTTGCTCTGGCCAGACTCAGAAAACAGTGCCACAACTTCAGCAATGCTTATGACTCTACCACAGCTCTGTCATTACTGAATCCAGCCTGAGAGTTTTTCTCATTTAGCGGAGCAACTTGGCTCAGCAACACCACCGGGCTCCAGCACGTCTCACAGGGAGAGGCCCAGCTGTGTGTGATGCTCTGCGGGCTGAACGAGTGGGACATGGGCATGGCAGGAGGAGCAGAGGCCCCGCTGAGACACTCCAGCAGTCTGGTCAGGGCCCTGTGGCAGACACCAGAGCCCACATCTGCTTCTAGTTTGGCACAAAGAGGCAAAAGGACGGCCTGCTCTGCCAAGAGCATTGTGCAGCTCTTTTGACTTGGTCTAATTGTCATATCTCATTACACAGTCAAAAGGTGTAAAGATGAGGCAGATGGGATTAGACAGGGACATTATTTTCTAGGGAAAAAAATACATAGGGGAAAGAAAATGAAAGCAAAAGCGAAGCAATTAAACAGATATTACTCTTTCACCACTCCGTTTTACCCTATAAAATCACAGAGAATACTGAATAGGACAGGACAATCCTCACTGGGGTTTTTGTGCAAAATCCACACCCTCAAAAATAATACAAGTTCAGACAATTGATGAGGGTGTGAAAATTATTAGAAGAGCTTCATAAACTGTCGATAACATCATTTTTTGTTTAATGACTGAGATCTGAAAGGGGCGTGTCTCGTACCAGTAGCAACTGCATCAATGACTGAAAATCAAAACAATATGTTTATAAATAATTCCAAAAGACAAAGAGTTATTTTGACAGGATGCATATTCTCATGTGTAAATGATGCGGTATGTGTGATTAAATTGTTTCCCCAACTATGTATGTGAGAATAATTTCACAACAACCGGGAGACAAATTAACTTTTGCGGCCACTTGAAACTAGACTTCATTTAGTACAGAACTTCTCCGTTTAAATTGGTCTGTTGTTCCCACAAGACCCTTCAGAACTGTTACCTTATACTTTCACAGTCAATTTTAACCATATTCCCAGGAGAATCATACCACAATGAATCACTGTCAACTACATCTGATAGCCGTTTTGAATTATTTGCCATTGGAAGAGACAACTGCATGAAGATACCAGAGTCGGAATTGGATAAGAAAAGGAAGCGTCTTTTGCTCCATATGAGACCTTCTTTGTTTTGGCCCCCGTGGCTCTGCGGTTTCTCACTGCTCTTCCGTCTTAAACTCTTAATTTATTATGCTGTAACTGCAATACAAAGAAGCCACATTGAGGAAAGTGCTTCTGAAAAGCCTCCTCAGGTGCTCTCAAGGACTACGTGCTTAGTTCTTAATGAGACCAAAGGTTGGCTCTTACCTCAAGGTGTTAAAATAACCATCAACACAAAAGCCTTCAATTACAGCCGGGTAATCCCTCCAGCGATGACAGGTATGTATCAGGTGAGAACAGGTTAAGTCACACACAAACGCACTGCTAACAGGCTAGGGTGTTGCCTTTCTTTGATGTATAGCCAGTTTGTTTGAGAAACACATTTGAGCTGCTGTGACGTGCCCTAGATATCACCCCACACACGGTATGTCCCTAGTCTGCACTGCTTTGACACCCACACATACATGGGCTCTTATGCCCATACACAGTTTCTCAAAAGGCTACATTACATAAAATTGCAGAAGGAGTGATTTAAAAGCCCATCGAGTCAACAGCATATTCTCACTTCTGATTGGCTGCGTCTGAGATGTTTTGCATATGGGTGTTAAGCTGATGTGCCTCAGGTGTTGTTGCTTAACTGTGCAACAGTGTTAAAAAAAGGGACTAGTTACTTCTCCAGCAGGATCTGAAATTACTAATATGTTAATATCACAACCTAAAAAGTGGTTCTCTAAAATCCAAACAGAGGCAATCCAGCACAGGGAGAGAAACTATTATAACACAAAAAAATTGTAGCTGTCTACCCAAAACGACACCTTTAAGATGAAGAAAAAGGCTCTCAGCAGTCAAACGAACATGAATTTGGTTAGTGGTAATACTAACATGGCTAGCGCACACTTGTTTTTCAACAAAGGTTGAGCTGTATAATGTTTTGAGATTTCTCACCTCATTTTGTCCCTACAATCCAAAATTGTTTATCTTTCACTGGCATACTTCTCAGTTGTAATATACAGGAACTATTACACTAATCTCTTTTCTGGTTGGTTGCAAAGAGCACATTTCTTTTTTCCACTCTATCTGTTTTTCAAGCGTGCCATCAGATTAGCCCGATATCCAGTTTCAGTGCTAATTGTGCTCGTCCACTTAAGAAGCTGACAGACTCTTGAGTGTGGAAAAATCGCAGGTCTTGGGTGGCTTACCGCTCATCCATCATCAGCAAATAGATCTCTCACAAGAGGCTGCACACCATCCGCATTAGCACACAGCACAGCATCACTATTAGCCCGCTGTGTGCTCCCCATCAGCTAATTCAAACTATTCTAGTGCAACTTGTATAGGACTCTTATGTGAATGCATGCAGATTAGAACTACTTAAAATGTTAACAATGAAAATGTTTAGAGATTTGGGGCCTTATTTTGATGCAGAGGTTAAATGTAGACATTTAGCAGTATGACTGATTACTTCTATGTCTTGAATGCATTCTTCTGTAGAAAAAAATAAGTGCCACATTTTTCCCAAGATATTTATTTATTCATTTAGTTTCATTTTGTGATGTTTTTCCCATTTTGTCAGTCGGGAAGATGAGTGCACACGCTCTAGCCGACGCCTAGCTTCCCGTTTCTTACTGTGAAACACAATACAACTGTAATTTCATATTTCACCATGACAGAAAACCACGGCAAGGATTTTTAATTAAAAACTGAATGACTGAAATGAAAGTGGGAGGAGAGACAATAAAAGCAAGAATGTGCACATCCGTGGACAGATTCCCGACGTTTTTTATTTAAGGCCCGCGCCTGTGCGCTAACAGCATTAATGACATTATAAAGAATTATGAGCGGAAATCGAATTTGCTTTGCCACTTGAGCGCCACTAAAATGCCAAACAATAAACTACCAGATTGCAAATTAGATCAGTAAAAATATCAAACACATTGCGGTGGTGGGGGAGAGAGAGAAAAGAGAGGAGCGAAAAAAAAATCCATAATTGTGTTTAGCGTCTGGACCCCAGGGAGCGCAGACACTAAAGATCATCAGAGCCCGGCGTGTGAGGCTGCTATTGACAGTGTGCTAAAAATCGACAGGCTAACTAAATAAACACTGCAGGCTCCATTAAATATTCAACAGCTGAGATTTGACTAAATCGTCTGTGTTTCGCTTCTGTGCGTCCCCCTCGGAATCGCTACTCTCTCATCCACACGCTAGGTGCTTTTTTTTGCTTCTTCTCTGTCTCTCTCTCTTTCTGTCTCTCTCACACTGCTCATCACCCCATCTTTTTCCCTCCCTGACTCTTGACAGCAATAAATGATGTAGAGCCTGAGGGCCCGACTCTGAGGGGAGACAGTGGAGGCCTCAGCCTGCTCAGAAAAAGCAATAGAGGAGAAACAGCCAATGACCAATGCTCATCACGCCAGCGCTGAGGCGAAGATCAGTGACATTAAATAAAGGCTTCAAACACCTCCCGCTACCAAGATGGAGGACCTGTCATGGGCGTGCACAGCATGCCCTGTGTGCGGGTAAGAGTGGATGGATGTGGGCTGGCAAAGAAACATACCATTTTGGTGAAGCAGATGTTTATGATGGCTGGCATACAAACTCTGTGATCCAAAACCTAACTGGCTGCCCATAGAGGCATAAGCATGCGCCCAACACAAATGTATACATCTTTATATACCTCTTAAAATAACTTGTCCTAGCCAAATTATACATTTATTCTTTAAATTATTCAATTATGAAGCATTCGTGTGTCCTTCATAAGAAGGCCATCCCAGAATGCATTGTGACAAGGTTCAAGTTGGGAGACTGAGATTTTCATTGGACTCCTGGACAAGCAGATCAGAATTTTTGCTTTGTGATCTCAGCTGATATTCGAGAGCGGTAAATTTGCACCAAGCTATCCCTAAAAACTCAAACCATCCCCTTGCTTGTGTTATAATCATATCAGGATCCTGACACTGATGGGCCGACTCAATGGACAACCTCCTGTCCCCCTCCTACTATAACAACACTATCACTGCAGCCCATTCCATTATATCCCATTTATTTCTGGGGGGACAGCACAAGCCGAACCTGTTCATCTGAACTGAAACCCAAACTCCTCCAGCTTTCTCCTTGGCTTTCTGTGCTTATCTGCTCCCCTGAGAGAGGAGAAGCACTTATGCAAATGAGCAGTGACAGTGTTATTGTGGAAGGAATATCAATGGAGTAATTACAGCAGAGCCAGCACTCCTCTACCCACCACCCCTGCCCGACTTCATCTCACAGCTCAGCTATGGTTCTCCCTGAGGGGGAAGGAGGAGACAGCAGCCACGTTTCCTGGATCCAGAGCTAATAATGGAGGCTCAGGTACAGGCACTGAGGGAGACAGCCCTGGGGTCCTGAGACACAGACGTGGCTAAACTTGGCCTGAGGTCCCAAAGAATGATCACAGCCCACATTTAATGATTAATGTGCAGTGATGTTTAGTGATGTGCTTTTGTTTCAGGGCGCCTGTGTGTTGAATCATTTGAAGGCCTCTGACTGCACCTGCAAATCTGAATGATGCATCATTGACACTGTTAATAATGTCACAATGGTAAAACTGGTGATAACTGCAACAGTATTACCTTTAAAGCTAATTATCTTTATTAGCTATATTTTCGTCTGTTAGCTTCAAAGCTTATATATTCTAGTAAAAGTTGATAAAATTGACCTAGGACCAATTGTGTAACTGATAACTGATCAGTTCACTGATCAGATTAAACATAAACTGATGACTTATCTCACAGACATTTCAAATTTTTGTGCAATAAAATGCTCTAGAATGCTATTGCTGGAAAGAAACGTGCAATCATAGGGTCCCCAAATATGTTTTCCAATAATCTAAGAAGAGTGTTAATAGTGACATGTCTAATTCCAAGATATCAGGACATTCTGTTACTGTAAGAAAGTTGTTTCTAACATCAAACTTCTACATTAAACTTCAAAGGATAGGAAAAATATCCCTGTTTTTCTACCAGGTTTAACTACCTGTGAAACATCAAAACATATTCCTGCAGAAAATATACTGCTCAAAGCAAGATTTAGTTTAGCCCGAAAGAGAATATTACATGTTTCAGATCTCTGCACACTTATGCATGCTTACAGGATTAGTGTTCATCAGTGAATCTATGGTGATTTACTCCAACAGGCTCAAAACATGTTGGCAATTGTCCAATAAGCAAATACTTTTGGCATGTAAAAGTTGTCTAATTTAATGCTCAAATTTGTCTCTTTGTGCTTACGGAAAGCACTCCTAGTCTCATTAATCCATGTGAAACAACAGTCTTGCACGCCTGAAGAGCAGTAATCTTTCATTGGTGAAGGATGGGTAAGGCCATAAATAACAAGAGGGAAAGGAGAATAAAAATGAAGGAGGAATCCAGGACGACAAACCTGGGAAATGACACCAGAGGGAGAGAAAACTAACAGGGATTGAGGGGGTAACTTCAAAGCAGTTGCATTCCTTAATTTTCCCCTTAGGCTGAGCATTAACATGCTCAGGTCTGGAATGCTCTCGTTTTCCTGCCAGTGCTATCACTAGCATGGGGAAAACCCTACAAACACCT
Organism: Ambastaia sidthimunki; assembly: GCA_036877625.1. Taxonomy (NCBI): domain Eukaryota; kingdom Metazoa; phylum Chordata; class Actinopteri; order Cypriniformes; family Botiidae; genus Ambastaia; species Ambastaia sidthimunki. The sequence goes on from JAZGTK010000168.1 coordinate 24,412, forward strand.
AGTCAGTAAACACTTAAATCTCAGGTAACGTTTATTGGGTGATCTTGGCGAAATCAAAAGTTGCCCAACAATGCGGAGGACCTTAAGTAGGTAGAGATAGAAACACAAGGGTTTGAGAACAAAAGTATCAACAGAGTCACAGACCAGAACCTGAATCAACACGTCACAGAGTACCGTCACTACAAGAAAGAGAAGTGATGAAGAATAAATAAATGTGTGAAAGATCAAGAGATATCTTCACAGGTCAAGAGGAGTGGAGCAGAAGTCAACCCTGAGACCCAAATATGCTCTGTTACCTCACTGCACTGGCAATGTCCAAACACCTCATGTATCAGACGGCAAAAGAGCTCTTATCCCAACACTTATCTCATGAGCGATAACTCCCAATTAAATCTCTGAAATCATAACAGATGAAGTGATAGACAGGAACCAGAGGTTTCAGAGGCTAATCGCCCTTCCATGTGCACCAGTCACACACACATGCTCACACTCCAACAGACAGCCAAAACAAATCGCTTTCAACCCCATTGGCATATAAATTCTGATTATGGGGTGAAACTTGCCTGTGGATTCCCTACCACACATTTCTGAGGTCTGTGTGGCCTTAATGCTCAAATAAATCAAAGAATCATCCCACATTGGCCGATACTGTACTGACCCAGAAAAAATTAATTCAGTGCACACACTGCAGGGATGAATTGCTTAAAAAATATTATGTTTTGCTTTAGAGGGCAATTAGTTTACTGGCTTTATCATTTAAGCATTGAGAGGGGTTAATACATGGTAAAACAAACAAACAAACAGCTGTGTTTTTATAATGATAACTGTTACGAAACACGTGGCAATCAGGTCAATTAAAACTCAGGAACAGCATTTGCTGCGAATATTCGCCTGACATAAATCATATCATTTGTACAGTAGATTGATGAATGTTTCCATGCCAAACAAACCCAATAAAATAAACAAATTGGATGACGAATGTAAGAAAGAAATAAGCAACTGTCAAGTATAATCTTCATTCAGTCATGGGCCCTTCAGAGACACAGATCTTGAGAACAAATTGTTACAGAGCAATATAAAAAATGCCCAGAAATAGGATATAAGCCTGTGGTGTGAAGTTTCATGTTTTGCTTTTTCATTTTTAACTGCCATTGTTCTTATGTTTAAGAGGTCTGTTTTGCGTTTTCTCCATTTTATTTTTCTTCATGGTAATAAAAATAACGAATTAAAATAATGGGCAACTCTCCCCAGCATGAGGCCCGCCGTGGGAGGAGCCGTAAAGCTGATGCTAACATGATTAACAGTGTGGACCGAGACAAAATAAAGAGTTAGAAAAACATGCCCTCTCTATTTATTTTTCCTGTTTCCTTCTATGCTGTTGTCCTTTGATCCTGCAGGTCTTTTGAACCTTCCACATAAACGGCTACGTGCAAAGGACACTTTTACTGCATCCTGGATCCTGATACGACTCATCTGCATGGAAGCCGGCAGAACAGATCAAATCACAAATCTTAAATACTTCCACTGGCCCATCAAACCACTGGAAAAATTACATCTCTTACTATGTGAAATATCCTAAGAACAGGTTCCAGGGCTCATGGTCTGCCACCTAAACACATTTGGAGAAGAGGGAGTGAGCTCAGGCTTTGAAATACCAGCCACTCTGTGCAATCACCAACAGGCCTATAGTGCCTTCACAAGAGCAAGACACAACATAATCATAAAGGTATTAGGAGCTTATAAATGACATGGCACTGACTTATGAGTAATAGGGGAAGAATAATAACCAAACTCTTTAAACACTCCAAATCCATATCTGCTATATATACACACTCTTCCTCATACACACTCAGGAAATAAGAATCTGATGTATACAGTAAAAGTACAGAATGCAACCTGTAAAATGGTGCATGTAGGAACATTGTCCAGGGCCCTGGAATGAAGTAAAACTAAAGACTAAACTAAAAATTGATCCAAAATATGAAATATTTGTCTTAGATAATAAGTCCTGATATTTCCACTGGGTGTATAGCAAGTAATGTAGAAATGGCTACTAATACCAGCAGGTGATAAAGCTCCCCAGAGTCCACAAGAATATAAGGGCCTTTGTGTTACCTTTGTGGACCGATGTAAAACGTCCACAAAGGTAACGCACACAGCCTGAAAATGCAGACCACTCAAGCTATTTTCAAAAGACATCTACAATAATAACCTTTTGAACAACCCTTGGATAATTCATACCTTTTCTTCATTAATTCCCTCATGTCTTAATCTTCACAAATATCTAACACTCAGGGTTCAATAACTAATTAACTAATAATAGAAAATAGACATAAACATGCAACCATTCAAGAACTGAACTGATTACAGAGGCAAAGTAAGAGTTTCCATTTGGGGTTGCCAAGGTGCCGTTAAATGTTATGGGCACATCAGGGTGCAAAACAAGCCTGCTGGTCAGCACAGAGGGGAGTACGACATCTGACACAGAGCAGAGGAGTTCTGGACCCATGCTTCAAAAGAACTCAGGCCCTGCATGAGAAACAGACAACAGCACTACATTTGGGTCACAAACGGGCCTTCGAGCAGAAAGAAAACTCAGTTCTTAGAGGCATGATTCTTATGTACAATCTCTGCTTATACAGTCCCGGGCTTTGCTGAACACAAGCAAAAACATCACGCTTGGCCATATTTCCAAACAAAGTCACATGAAATCTCATAGCGCAGGCATTCTTATTTATCTTGCTATGACTTACACCAACCGCAGCTGAACCCAGACCCTGGGGCCCCAAGAGTTGTCAGGTCTCAGATACAGTCTGACTTGAGGGCCTGCAATGCTGCGTCAGGGATTCTGCTCCAGTTGTCGGCTCACTTTTATAGCTTCCTTGAAATATCTGTAAAAGAGGAGCTGGTGAGCTTAAGAAAACTGCTTTAAAACATTAGGGTGTAAATCTCTTTTAATGCTATAGACCCCTGTGTTAATGCTGCTTTCAAAAACCACTCAAAGTATTTCTCTCTCTCCTGTCTCTCTTTCATTTTCCCATCTTACCTCTTTGAAAATCTGCACTCATTATGTACAAGGAGACATCTTCAAATTCTGCAAACTACAAGTGTTTTTTCAGAGACACTCATGAACTCACGCCAATAGTCCACAACTTCCTGTTTCCTTCTCCAGCTGCTCGTTTATCTCTCACTGGTCAGAAAAAAACTTACCATTTCAATTATGAAATATAGAAAAACATCTCTTTTAATCTTTGACAAATGTCCGCAGAGGTTCATCTGATGACTGCCGAAAGACTTTCTCGCAGTTGTTGGAATTGATAGATATATCAAATCTCGCATATCTCCCACAGAGGGAGAGAAACACATGGGTAAAAGATACTTGGAGCTCTTAAAAACGAGCAAGCGAGAATAATGACGTTTGAGCCTGTGATTGATCATACGTTTCTCCCCAGAGTTTGACGAGGTTTTGGGGAGATTTGAAAACCTGACAAATAGAAATAAAGATTCATGGAGCCTCAGAGACGTAAAGACAGGGCCTGTGGATGATCCTGCGGTTGCCATAGAGAAAACATATGCCAAAGTAACACAAGAGCTGTCAGAACAATAGGACGAGAGAAAGCCGCATTTTACCTGCACCTCATCGATGACATCACAGCGATGACTAAGACATAACAATGGAGCAGTATGGGACACTGGGATGCAGCAGACAAAACCCTGGTGGAAAAATCAAGGCCAGTTTTCCCCCTTCTTTTTCTATTAAAATCTCAGGGCTGCGGTGAGGTTTAACCATATAATAAAATAATGCACAGCAGTGTGCGTGGTGGATCTCTGTTTGAAAAATACTTGCGGAGAAAAAGAAAAACACATGGTACGTAGTGTGGCACAAACATATTTCATGCATGACTTTGGAAAATGTTAATAAGGATTAGAAACATACTTCAGCTAATGTCCGGGTCCCTTGTGGGGCCATGACTGATTTTTACTCATGTTTCTCAAATGGGGAGACATAACATCTGAGGTAAATGTTAACATTTTTTAAAACAAAAAATGGTAGGGAATGGTTTCAAGGGTTTAATTTGTGAGTACAATACGGAGAAAAGGAATCATTCTTCTTTCTTAATAGCTAATTCGGAGGGTTTGGTTCTTGGGTTCTTGCTTGTTCTACAGTCTTTATTTCATTACGATGTCATGTAAGAGGCCCTCAAGTCTCCCTCTGACCCCACACTCCGAGCATGGCTTCTGGTTAATGTTACATTGATACGCCTCTTGTAAAAAAATGCTTTAAGCGTACAGTGTATGCTGGGTTTCCAAGGAAAGATGGACCAATTAATCTGATTATAGTCTCAAATCCGACAACATATGCACGCGTGTATCTGAGCATGTGGGATGCAGATGTGAGGCGTGCATGTGCGTGCCTGCGAGTGTGTAACCGGTGGATCTGGCCAAATTGTTGAGAATACAGCAGCTGCCCTTCCACACTGAACATCAGCTCTTCAGAAACCCAGTGCCCACAAGTTCTGCAGCCTGTCACATGCAGATATATCACCACTGCTTTAAAACCATGAAACTAACGCGCTACCACGCGCAGCCGCTCTGTTAAAAAGTGCTTACACAAACACTCACGCAGCCAGTGAGGGATATTTACCGCATTCATGCCCACATGCGACCATTGCATGGTTTACAATGGTGTTTCTCAACTGAAGGGGTCCAGCGGGACCCCAAATGCAACTAAGCATGTAATAGTGTACAGTTAATGTACAGGATAGCAAAATAAACAGGCTTATTAAGTTTTAAATGAGAGAAGTAAATGCTAACTATATTTTTGTTGTTGCCATTGAATCATGTCCAATGAAATGCTACGGTGATATAAATTCATCTGTCAAACTGTAAAAGCTAGACAGTTTAACACGTACAGGTTATGTAACATGCCCTCTTTTTTAAAAAATCCTTCAAAGAACAAAACTGCACAAGAGACAAAACACAACCCAGACAACATTAAATACGGGTTCAATTGCAATGAGGATAAACATAGCTTGTGTTGACCACAGTGTGTTGTGTGCAGTAAAATGTCTGCTGCTGAAACTGAGCTTATGAACACATAAAAACTTTTTTAGCCTTTGTAATGTTAATGATGTTGTACATTATTAGGCTCATGCAGTTTTTTTTTACTTTTTCAACTTCAGATCATGAACATATTTGGTACAGTGTTGGGCTTTTTCTAATCCTAAATCTATGTCCTGAAGCAAAACCACCGGTGTATTGTAAGCGTATCCGCTCCTGCTCTTCAAAACACTGTCGTTATGAACGTTTGTAGTCATAAACATACAGGGGTCAGCATTTACTTCCAACTGTATGCAAATACAACCAGTGTGTGGGAGACAGACAACTGCTCTGAGGCAGGCCAACAACGACAGGAACAAGCCATGATACAGATACAGTAGTGAAATCATAGACCTCTGTCCAAGCCTTTATGCTCCATTTGACAACATAACACTAAAGCACTTAACACCTCAGAGATGAACACTTCTTACATTACTGAGCCTGACATTATTTGTTTACAGGGCTCTTTGAAGAACATGACACATTACTTTTGACAGTTTTGTTCTGTTAATTGTAAATGAGGCCATTTGTAGGTAGAGTGGGGGGGGGTGAAAGACAGTATCACAGTTTTTAAACAACTACACACTTAACAAAGAACTGTGTAATTGTATTGTGTATCACTCTATATCATGATCTATATAATATTATAATATTATTTATTATAATATTAATAAATTTTAAATGTTCTGATCACAAAATGTTCAGCACCAAAAGACAATTGGTCACTTAACAATAAAAGTGTTGAAATGTTATTTAGATGTTTATTTCTCTCAACACCACACCCTTGTATATAGAACTTCAATTATCCAGTGAAAACTTAGGAGTTAGAACCTCACAACCAATCAGAACACTTTAAAATGACACTAGACCAAGAAAGGGTCATTTAGTACAGTTGAATACATTCTGCTGATATTTACTGTACATATACTGTAATATGAGAATACCCTCCGTATTCTCAGAAGCAGACTCAAGAATGACATCTTTCAGCATTAGCTGGATCACTACTATACAAGACACCTCCACAGTCAGTTATATTAGGTCAGTTATATTAAGTCAGTTATATTAAGTCAGTTAAATTAAGTCAGTTAAATTAAGTCAGTTAAATTAAGTCAGTTATATTATGGAGCGATTTTTCTCCGCATAGATACCACACCAAGCAAGCGGTAAACACACTGTGTTTACTTATTAATGACCCTAAATGTATTTACACAGCAATCACAATTGTTGGAAAGAAAGCCCGGTGCTCGAATCTTGACTGTTGCACAGTGTTGATTGATGCAGTGAAAAGACGCTGTCACAGATGCTTTGTGACATCAAACGCTTTACTGTGATGTAAAGGACTTTTTTAGATTTTATACTACAATTGTGTCCATCTCATTTACTCCATGTCTCAGTTTCAGACCCGCTGTAGGTAAATGTAGCCTAACCTACTAGTCAAAACATTAGGGTCATTTGATGGAAAGCCTTTTCATCTGAAAGTGTTAAATACCAAGCATATATAGCATAACATAACAAAACGGTTGTGATCACAAACTCTTGTAAATAGTCCATATTCAAAAATGGATACATTTCACTGCCAATTGTTTTGGTTGTCCTCAAACTGCTTAACTCACAGACAGAGAGACTTTGTGTGGAGGGTGTTTAAACTCTGGCTTCAGGTGGTTTGGCATCATGTCCAACCAATACAGATCTGTAGCAGGAGGAGACAGAAGAGTCTGGAGCACGGTGTGATGTGGAGCTGGGGTTGAGGGACTGCCGCCTCTCCAGCTGAGCTCCAAGCGCCACGCACTGGCTCTGGTTTCGAGTTTTGGGCCAGGGGGTCAGCAATGCTTTCCCCCTGCTAACTGCAGGGGCAGGGGCCACTCCTCACGCCTGACAACAGACAGACGCCCACCTCAGAAGGGGGGAATGCACTTACTCGTTCGCTTCCAAGACAAAAACAACAGAAGCAGGGAAGTGGAGGAGGAGAGATGGATTGGTCTGAAATGCAGAACATGTTTGACTCCAAAGCCAATTTAGAGTGGTTTGGGGGATTTTGTGATCATTTGACAGTTTTGGGGCAAATATGCAAAAGTGAGACCTATCTTTTCTCCATATGTGACGCAGAACTTGTCGGGTGAGTTTAGGTATGTTTTTCGTTCTTACTGCTGAATAAGCAAACTTCTAGTTCACTCTAGTTTGTTTAAAATGAAACCAGTATTGTGTCTGAATAGCATGTTTGTGTTTGTGGTTATAAACCCTGCCAAAAAGGAGGGGTATCTGGAGAGATGTTTCACAAAAAAGAGTGTACTATCAAAACAACAGCATTAAAAAAGTAAAACAGAACAAAAAGGATGCAGCGTTTGACACAAAAACAAAGAACGTAAAATATTTCAATATTACTCCATACATTTTTTTGTGTTGCTTTTACATACACAAAGACACGAGTCTTCATTAAAATGGCACTATGGAATAAATCATTTTCCTTTATTTGATTTTTGGAAATTCTCAATTTTTCATTCCCTCATCCCCCCTTTTCTAAGAGTAGCAGATCATTTTGCTGCACTTGCGAGCTGCGGAATTTCCCAAGATGTATTGTGGCTCTTTTCGGAGAAATATTAGCATCCAGCCAGGAGACACAGAATGGTGGGGGGGTGGGGGGGTGGGGGGGTGGGAGCGAGGAGGAAAGAAGGGAACAGACGATCGGTATCATTCTTACAGGAATTGTTTCTCCTTGCTTACAAACGTGGCATCTTTCAGTAAAACAGCAAGATGAAACCAGGCCTAAAAATTACATCACACACACCACAGCCAAAACCCTCTCAAAAAAAAGGAGTTAAACCAAAAAATAATTTCAAAATTTTTATCTGTTCTGTTTTTGTTAATTCATATGACCATGACGTTAAAACAAATGGTGTTTACATAGCTGTGGTTGTGTTTTTCATTCCTCTGAATCTTAAGCCAGGACAATATTAAAATTCACCAACATCTGCACTCCAGTCAGCTACTTATGACTGACACTTGAGTCTTCCCTGCCTCATTTTCATCATCATTCTATTCTACATCATTGTGCCCCTGATTGACTCCTAGCATCCACATCTTCTAAATAATTCCACTCTCCACTTTCTGAATCTGCCATGGGTCTCCTGACCTTCAGCACAAATCATTTTAGCTGCTCGCGGGGGGCTCGCAGTTCCATGGAGGTATGGAAACATGATCCCCACCATTCCTTGCTCACATTTGTTTTCCTTGGTCCAGTCAGCGATGGGGCTATCAACAGTGATCCCCATAGCGACAGAAGATCAAGACTGTGGGTGGGGAAACAAGAGGGTTCCTGCTGGTCAGAACGCTGTGTTTTCAGTTTACTTTAACCTGCCTCCCACCTCAGTTTCCCCCTAATCCCTGAGGGGGATGAGACATATTTAGCTGGATTCAGGATTCTGTCCCGGATACACACAGACTGAGCTGTAACACTGCTACTCTGATGGACAGTACATCACATTTTCGACACTCAAGCAAAACATAAAAATCAGAACCTCTTTTTTGACATTTGTCTAAAAAAAGCACAACTGTGACAATTACTCTCTCTCAAATACCAGTGAGCTTAATCGTATAGCTAAACACTATCAACATTTTATGTTTACATGAGTTTGATGTTATGAATTTAAATTAAATGTTACATATCGTTACACTATAAAATATCAGATACCATATAATAATTGACAGATACCCTAAAAAAGGAACAATCTTGTAAAGTAACATCTTAATTAACTTATTTTAGTTTAACTTATAATAGTGAAAGTAATTTTTAAGGCAACAATCACATTTTTTTTACATTTTTTCAATTGTAGCTAGACAAATGCAGTGATTTTTTTTATTTTTAATACATATTTTTAATTAAAATACTACTAAAGTGTCCACAGACTCCATAACTAATATTTCTATGTACAAAACAAGACATTGTTCACAGCAAACCATTTTATCAAAATGTGCTAAACTGGAACTTAGCTGCCATTTTTTATTTCTGTTTATTGTTCCTAAAGATCATTCCTGGAGAAATTTTATGATCTTTTATGCTATGTGAAGCTTTAGAATGGCAGTTGTGAAGAGGAATGTACCTCAGCCATTGGCTGGCTGAGGTAATCAGATTGGTTTCAGAGCATCTGATCTGAGGTCTAACAGACTTCCAACTAGTTGAATAAGTAAATAAAGAACTGTGGGAGCTCTAGCTAAAGACAGATTAGCACTAGCTCCAGGAGGGTGCAATCCGGAGAAAGCTTATTCCATGCAAAGGAAAACCGAACAGACACAAAAGACCACAAAGATTCCAAGACGAACCATCAGAAGTCATTGCTTCAAACAACCCTTAAACCGCTCTTATATATAATACTCAGCTTAAAGCGTATGTGTTTTGACGTTAAACGATATATGAATACCTGTCGCATTTCCAAACGTAAACCTCAATTTGTGCAAAAATCTCACGCTACTCAAATGAATTTCCTTTTATGGACTTTTCCACCATGTAGTGGTTTAGACTTTCAGGGAACCATTTAGAAGTCGCATTCAGAAATGAAATAAGGGTTAAATGGAGGGAGCAAACGGGTTAATGTGTGTGTGACTGTGCTGGTCGGTGAGCTTGAGCCTCATAAGATCTCTCTCATGCTCACTTGGCTGTGAGAGAGGACTCAGGGGGAGGAAGTTGCAGCGGTGCCGTTCCAAAGCACCATCTCATTCTACCTCATTCTTTCCTCTTTTCTCCCACTGACACAAATAAGAGGATTAGAGCACGCAGCTTCCGTCAGTCCCTCCATTCAAGACAAAGCAGTGGAGAGCTTAGTAAGATAGCCCTGGATAGCGGAGCAGACCTGTCATTCAAACGGACTGGTACCATGGCTGTTGGAAGGCTAATCTCATTAGGATATGAAAGAGAAAGAGAGGGTCTCTGAAAAGTCCGGGATGAGATTTGATTATCATCCTCATAACTCGCATCTAAGACATGAGGCAGGCGCATTTCTCTGCCTAAATCTTCTTGTCTATGACAAGACTTGAAGTGTTCTCATAAGACAACTTAATAGTCAAGGATTTGTAAACTTCGATAGGAAAGCTGTATGCTTGTTTTGTGTTTTTGTTGTTTTTCCTTTAGAAAATTCTATTGTATTGTTTTGCAGTTTAATCTGTTAACCTGTTACTGCAAACACAAGACTCTCTTTTTGAGCCAAACCCACTAGCACATTGCTTGATGGTAGGTGGGTGTGATAGTGAGCTGTGGGCGATCCACATGCCCCATGGCAGCATTTGCCACGCCAGTGCCAGCATCTTCTAGCATGTGAAAAGCCTGTGTAGGAAAAACATTGTGGAGTTTCATCACTGTTTTGGCCAGAGAAACAGAGACTAGGAAAGGGCCTTTACATATTTTACCGCAACATTAGAGAGGAATGATGGAATGACATCATGCTTTCGGCCTCTTAATATTACACGAAAACAACAGTAGTATTTTTTTTTTGGGATGACATCATTCGCTTAAAGGTGATACATTTTTTTTATTTTTATTTTATAACTAAATATATACAGTCAGCTATAATTATTCCAAATGTAGATTAATTAATCAAAATAACAAAATAAATAATGCCTAAAAATATTAAGATATTCTAATACATAATTTAAGATGTTCATTATAGGATTAATCTGGGATTGTCATTATAATGTTCTTTAATATTTTTTTAATTTTTAGCTTTTTTAAGAGCCAAGCAAGATGAAGCTCAAAAATCGGAAACTTAAAAAAGACTAAATAAATTAAAAATATTTAAATGTAATAATAAAAATTTAAACAGCAATAGAACAGTTTACACAAATTCAATAAAACACTATGTCTGGGATAAAATAAACTAATTGTATAAATATTCATTAATAATTTAGATAATTATCAGCCTACATGCAGTACTAGAGTCAACACAACTGGAACAAATTATGTGAATTCTACAAGGTCAATTCAAATAACTGAAAAGTAATCATGATGTTGCCTAGGCAACGTTTTTATTAGCTTGACTTTCATAATGTATAGAGAACAGTTCAAAAAACATAAGCTCTGACAAGCACTGTATTTATAAAGCAAACTAAGTAACACTGGGTCTTGAAATCCTGAGGCTACATAAATAGCACACATAGTTAAATATTTTATAAACTGTAGTGTTACATGTGCAGAACATTTCACAAACATCAGTGAAATGCCTTTGAAAAAGAAGAAGCATTTCGAAAAATCGAAATAATCTATTCCACAACACAAATAAGTAAAACCAAAATCAAGCTCCTCTCTACACCAGAATAACATCCTGTTAAGTCAAAGTGTTAAACGTCTGCTGGTGGATGTTGGGAGGGGTGGCACTAGTCATGAGATGACAGATGATTGCATCATTTTAATGCTGCCAAGTGAGGCTGGGCTAATGTTGACACAAAACCTAATACTTCCTCACAGAAGAACAGACTGGCTTAGCCTCGGCCTCATCCCGCCGCATAACACTATACGACAGCCTTCAACACAGCATGCAAAAACTCCTGAAATCTCCAACATCATTAGACGCCTTCTTACTTTTAATAACATCATAATAATGCCAGCATCTCCTTACATCTTCATCTAACAATGTAAACATCTTTTATAAATTAATATTTAAAAACAAATACTGAAACAACTCTTCGAAAACAAAAATACAGCACTTGAAACCATGGCAATCTAGAACAGTAACTGCATTGCATTGTGGGTAAAACAGTTTTTTTAATGTCAGGGTGTGCTGGGAGGGTGTACAGCTCCAGTCATGTAGCAAACACACTGCCAGGACCAAAATCCACTCATGTCAGCGGGAATGCAGCATCCCACTCGCAAAGCAGAGCTAATTAAAAAACAACACATCGCAGGAGGACGCCCCCACAGCGCTAAAATAGAACTATCAGCACACCAGGGGATCATCCACAACTTCCTACTTCCAGCAAATTATCCCTGGACCAAGGCTAACAACAGACTTGGGCCAGGTCCCACTGACACTAAGGGCCAGAGGGGAAATACGTAATACTCAACACTATAATCACAGAGTGTCTATGTTAATTTCTGTTAAACAACACTGTAAAATTACAAATGTTGACGTTGGCTTATCTATCCATCAATGTGTTTATGTGAACACAACACTTGCACACACAAACACTGGGTGCATTTATTAGTGGTTCCCCTTGAACTGTATTAAATATTGAAATCCTAAACTCTGAAAATGCTTTAGAATAATTCTAATCTTATAATATAATCTGAAAGAGCATTTTCTCTTTCACACACACACACACACACACACACACACAAAATCTTGCTACAATCTCCTGGTAAAATTATATTGATAAAAGCAATGGCCATAATAAATAAATTAAATTAAATATTAAATTGATTTCCTTTCCTTTGTAGAAATATTATTTATTCTTAAAACAATCTGTGAAATAATATTTTAAACAAATTTTAAATAAAATATATGGCTAGAGGAATAATAGACATTTTCAATTTTTATATTATTTTAGGCCTGGAAATATGTAATGCAAATATTTTACTTAAAAAGTTTACAAAAAATCCAAACTTCTATTTAAATATTTTTAACCTAATAAAAACTGTAAAATATGTTTGCCTCATTAGAAAGAAAGAAATATATTAATAATAATAACAATAATAATAATAATAAAACATATTATATACTGTAATGGTGCCTTTAAGAATACAATACAGTATAGCTTGAAAACACAATTACATTTTTACACTGTCTTTAATTGGCACCAGCGCCTGAGCCGTTCTAAGAACATTATATGCAGATCGTAATTCCAAAGCTAATCCTTTAATAACGAAAGCCTGTTATTTCAAGTTACTCCTCAGCAACAGCGGGAATGAAATTTCCGCGCCAAAACAACCTATAAATTCCCGCCGGTGCGCAGTGCTGTAAATAGCTGACAGAGAGGTGTGAATATGAACGCGGTATAGTGATTTACAGTTATAATGATATAGTGCATGAATCAATTGATGCTAGGATGTCATTAGGCGGAGTTCCACCAAAAACTGTTAAAGGCTTTAACTTTAAGCCACAGGCGCTTTCGCGAGTTGACAAGTACAACCTAAATGAACATCATAAAAGTCAAAAAGGTGCCAATTACATCTACTAAGTGGCCCGTCATTGCAAAATAAATAAACAAATACTGCTCGCTACCTGTGAAGAGCTCTGCTTTCTGCTCAAACGAGACTGCAGGTTTTCAAATGGCGGGTTTTGTAACGCATAAATGTTTACAAATAGAGATCAGACTAAAAACTATGATTAATACAAATCAAACCTCAGATCTGTCGAAGTCAATTACATCATCATGACTTAATAACATGATTGCATGATAAGTCTTACATCGTCATGGCCTTAATAACATGCATTGCATCATAGCATTTATTGACTATAAGCTGCACATAAGAAAAATGTGCACAGAAAAACTGGTAGGTAAACATAAATGATAAACAAAATATTTTAATATAATACCACAGTTAAGGAACTGTTAACTGTTACACACAAATGTACAATTGAGCTAGATTGTGAAATCTCTGGCCTGGTTCAGCACTAGGTGCCTCCAGAGTAATGGAATATAAGACCTGAGTTATGAAACAAATTTTGTTAACACTAACTCTTCACGGTCGGGTCGAGCAAGATGCAAGAATCGCCGACTACAAAGTCAGGCAGTAGATCTGGCCCCGTTTTTGCTGCATCGTGTCGGACCGGGACCCCCCATTATCACTACGAGAGAGGCAGCGACATTTCAAAAACGCTGACATTAAAAGCTGGCAAAAGCAGTGACATGCATTAGCAGAAGTCATGCAACATAAGGCACCCTGCGGTCCATTCACAGCTTCAGAACAGGGTGAATATAAACACAGAACCCACCCACTGAGCAGATTCAAAATATACCATACACTGACTGCATGCTTAAATACAACACCAATTTACGCTTTTAAATCGGGCTACAGCATTTACAGTTTCTTCATGCTGTAAATAGCGTTGAAAAAAATGTATTTTTTTTAACATGTTTACCTACATTAAATATAAAGAGTGAATATCCACATTGTCGACTATTGGAGATTCATGGCAACGGCCTAAATAATAAAATAAAACGGATACAATAATAATAATATGTAGATTAACAAATTGAATTAATAAAAACATATAGAAATATTATATATTATAGGAAAAAATAGACTGCAAAATGATATAGAATTTTGGCCACTTATGACTGACCTGAAAATAAAGGGAAAATATGATTTAGATTATTAATTTGTAATGAAATTCATCTTTCTTCCAGGGTTAAATGGCTTTACTGTACAGACAAGACGATAGATAATCAAATAATTATGACGAGGAACAAAGACCGAATGAAATGAGATTACAAATTTTGACTGCCTGCGTGTTGCAAAATATCACAGCAAAAAAACATGTTTACTGTGAATAAAAAACCGAGGAAAAAACTCAATCGCAAATTCATGGACTATTTTTTTCGGGTTACAGACAGGAGAAAAGCAAAACAAGAAAATATAAACAAACTAAATCCATTCTAAATGATAGAAATGTATGCCTTTGCAAAAGACCTACAGAATTACTTTTCGTCTCACCCTCCACGAATGGTACAAAAAAAATACATGCCAGGCTGTTGATAAGTAGCCTACTCCAAAATAATACCACCAATACCCGCAATCGGTTCATCTTCACAAATATTTGTAGTGTCAGTATTAATAGGCACAAATTCAACTTGTGCCACTTTCGTTGCTGGATCACAGTTGAATTAAAAACAGGTCAACCTTGCAATTGCAAGCAATGAGCTCGTGTGCGTTACACCAATAATATTATTAGAATAATCCATGCCCTTACTGTTGGTAGTCATGTTTGCAGTAAAGTTTCCTCTCCCGGAAGTAGCAGCTGGTGGTGAGCGGTTGTTGACACACGGCGCATTGCAAACACTCCTCGTGCCATGAAGACTCGTTGACGCGCATCAGAAAGCGGTCGGATATGGGCCGCTGGCACCCCTCACACACAGCCTGGTGATGGCACTCTGTCCCTGGAGAACAAATACATCATTTTAATTACCAACTTACTTCATCTAAATTGTTTAAAATAATTATACATTGATGGGTTATTTGACAACAAGTGGTTAGAATATCATTGTCATAATATGAGACACATATACTAAGTAACTAAAACTGCATGGCACAGTAAAAACGCATCAACAAAGTAAATAACAAAGAATAAAAATAGCTTGCACATCAGCAATTTGGGAACGCATCTAAAATAATAGTAACATTTTTAAATTAAACAGAACGGCGTACCTTTAGAAATACAAATACAATACGCAACGCAGAAGGTGCAAGCATAAATAATCTATATCATGGCATATGTAAAAACTAAATAATCGACATTAATCTAAATTTGTATGCAAGTAAAGCACAGTTTTTTGTTTTCGCGAGAATTTATATAACGTGTTATAATTATTAGTTTATAATAAACGTCTGTAATAAATATTACATTACAAACATTTACACAATTATAAAACAAGTGTATATGTGTCGGAAAAAGGGATACAGATTTAATACTGACTATTGAAATATGTATATTACCTTTACTGCATAAAATGTAAGGCAAATAATTTAATCTGTTGTGTATTGGGGCTATTTTCTCTTTATTATTATGAATAAATTGTAGGCTGCCGGCCGGTTAAACGCATGCAACATGAGGACTCATCTTAGCCGTCTGCGCACTGCACTACTGCAGTAATTTCAGCTGCAGTTCTTTCGTGCAGCTGGATAATAACAGCATTACACTATTCTTTAAATTGTCATTTTTTATTTGCTCCTGTGTTTGTAACAGATAGATGTTCAAGACGTTTACTTACCCAGCATAACTCCAAGTGTAGCTTGTCCCGACCGCAGCGGATGGTCTTCAAGTTTTATACCGTCCAACATCTTAAAATATTCCCACCGTAACCTGTAAGAAAGCGCCGTCCTAGAGACTCAGGACCTGTAGTAATATCCACAACAACACATTGTCAGAGCTGTCCAAGCTTGAGATCCCAACACTATAGCACAGAGCATTACTTGATATTATAGAAATCTCAATCGCATGGCTTTGCAACTGTAGAAAACTTTTCACTGCAATTGGCAGAGTGAATGTTAGCGTTTGCTCCTGTTCAGATCTACTTTAAGCAGAGAGGAACACCAAGACATAACTATAAAACTTAAAATACGCACTAAATCACCTGTTAAATCCTGGCCGAGTCAATCTAGACGTTTCCTGCACGAAGATCAAAGTTTGTATCCCGGCTGTGCTGTCACGAACTGCAAGGGACGATCCTACCTTTTCTTACACCGTGCAAGTCGTTTCAACTCAGACAGGTTTGGGAAAATTAGTAAATCCACGCAAAAATAAAGACTAAGTCTAAACGTTAACTCTTAAATTAGTGCGCCATTCGCTTTCCCGCAGCTTGAGAAAGCTCAAAACTGAGATAGGCTTCACAGAATGCACCCTCCCCTTTTGGTCGCGTCACTTTGCCGACTATTGACTGACATTTGGGATGCTATTGGTGCGCCAGTGTTCGTGCACTCTGCCGAGTGGAACGAAATGCGTTCCGCCTCTAAAATCGCTTGGCCTCTTGTATGAGGATAGTAAACAACTCTACAATAAAGTGGTGAAACGGTCAGGTCTAAAATCTGTCTAATTGTGATGATAGCTTGACAAAATGAAAGAAAGAAAAAAGATTTTCTTTCGATTTCTATATATTTTCATTCGAATGAACTCTCTTTCTCCATCTCTCTATATTCATCTGCAAACATTTAGGTTTCTGTGCATAACCCCTCATACTATAAAGAAAGGTTGCATTTTGGCCCCTAAACTTGTAATTTTGAAACCAGTCACACGCTCATAAATAACAACAGTCAAGGGTAACAGCTATGGAGACCGATTGTCTTATAAATGAACAATCACCTAATAATGAACAATTCAGCAATTTACAGAATAAAACTGCGACGCAATAAAAGAAAACGGTCAATAATAAATCAGTCAATATTATTATTTTTATTATTCGTAATAAATTTGATGCTGTATTATTGCTATTATTGTTATTAAGTTGTGCAATAGCAGTAGTACAGTGCGGCAGATTTTGTACTGTAATATTCATGTTACAGCGTAATTATGATTGAGTGAAACAATCGTAGACATGTATTTAATATGCATTTAAACTGTGGCACTGCTTGTAATCACGCATTGTTATTGCTTTTGCTGTTGTAATTAATTTCATCAACATAAATGCTAATAAATGTAACACGAATATTGTAATGTAAAATGTTACAACATATTTTATTACAACATATATGTATACAACATCTACTCGGATTTTACCCGGGCTGTTCCGAGGCCATCACCTCTCATGCAGAGGGTACTGGCTTTGATATCAGGTAGCGGAGCATCACGCCGGACCCGTCCGCATGCTTTGTGCTTTTGTGCCCATTATGAAGCCTCGAACCTTCTGACCCTCGTCTCTGATGCACCTGGAGATCAGGGCCGATAACCACAGACAGCGGCTGACAGAGCCAGATGAAATAAAAGTTAAAGCCCGGTGCAGTTTTAGGGGTTGCTGAGACATTGTAATATTAATACCGATTAAACAAAGATAAAAATCGAGTTAATGAGTTAAACGTCGCGCGTTTTGTGGTTTGTTCCGGCGGGACTATTTGGTTAGATGTACTGTTATACAAACCCCCCCCAACCCCCACCCCCCCAAAAAAAACAATAAAAGAGGATCAAAACATGCGAAATTATGCAAAAGATAAGTGACGTGGCCGTAATAAATTGTTAAAATGTATAGCCTAGTGTATATACATTGTAAAACGTATAATTTTATTATTCCGTCACCATTTTATAAAAACAATTTAATTCAGTTTCGCAAAATCATCAAATTCATGCATTTATATTCATTTTTTTATATTTTGAACAACATAATTTATTACATCACTGTCTAACATTAATAATGATTTTGTGAACGGAAACACTTTTGCTCACAGGTTTTGATCATGCTGGGAGACAATAAATCAGTTGTATTTATAGCCCACTTCGTCACAGATATTTTAGAAAGACTAAGGCTAGCCATAGCTATGTTAGCTATTAACTACCTATTGTGACCTATTGTCAAAATCCAAATTCTGTAAATTTTGGTTAAAACCCATAAACTGTCCCTTTTCATCTTCAAGTCTTTTATTAATTGCATTTATTCTCGGAAATATTTCTGAGAAGAACTACACTCAAGTCAAATTTTCGTTTCCTCTCTATTTTGTACGGTGCCTCAAAAAAGCCCTCGTTTAAAAATAACCAGCCTCTCCTAAAATGCTCAAAAAAATGAAAAGAAGAACGCTTTGTGCAGTAATGCGATGTGAGAAGTGACGGTAAAACATTAGATTTGGTCACTCAAACGTTTTTAACATAAAAAACATCCCTTAAAGTCTGAAGCTATATATCAGACACAAAAGTTTACACGCTCTTTTACAAACATCATATAGGCTACACTAATAGGGAGGAATGCACGCGCTTAACTCAAGCCTCCTCGAGTTAAACAGAATTCGTCACGCTCCCTGTTACCACCTCGCACCCGGGACTCCGTACTACCTCCGAGGCATTTAGGAGACTTCAAGCAATGGCCAAGTGACATACCTATGACCCTTCATTATCGAGTAACCCCCACAAGCCGAACACCTTTAAAAATAAATGTCTTCAGTTGACACTAAGGAAACCATAGGCCACGGCAAACTAGTTCTTTGGGGTCTCCTAAACGGTTTATATTAGGGTTTGTTCTCGCTCTGAACTGATCATGATTATTTTGCTGGTAGTTAAGGCCTAGTACTGATCAAACACATTAGCAATCTAAAGATCTGAGGATGTTAACAATTGAAATGTAACATTTCTAAGATAATGGTAAATTATGTGCAGAGGTTAAAGGTTTAAAGAATTAAAAATGTATGGCTGTATATTTATTACGTAAAAAATATTTTCGTTCTGTAGATGCTGATTGAGATTTAAAGATATAAACTGAAAGACTGGTTATTATGTGAAGTAGGCAAATACACAAGCCTGTTATAAGATACTGACGTAATACTACATAAAACACCACTATTGAAAAATATTCAGAAACGTCTGTTGTGTGAATTTTTGGCACTTTCCAAATTTACGCAGAAAACATTGCGACATACCTCGGGGGGAAAAGTGCTTCATATGCTACGTCTATAGGGAAGACCGATGGATCCTTTACCGCAATAGTTGAGGTTCACTGGGCATCTGTAGAAATAAAACCGGGATCCTTTGTAGTGAAGCTGGAGAGCAACAGGGATGTCCTGGTTAAAGAAGACTTGTTTAAGGCTCCCCCTTGCGTTTTAAAAATGAGCTACAATGGGATAAAAATACATGTTTTGACATAGGTAGGAGCAATGACAGACACATTACTTGAAGTCGAGTTAGTGCTTGGAAAAGCAACGACAATATTATTTATTTATGAAGTTAATTGCACTGAGGATTGGTATTGACTTCTACAATATCTGGATAAAGATCTGTTCACAACTGGACGTTTAAAGTCGTCTGTTTTTGGGTCTTAACATCTGCACCGGTCTGAACACCGCAAGTCATGGTATGTGCTGAGAAAGTAATTGCAACAAAGAGGAATAAACTGTGTCCAAGCCCGTCGGCAATGTGCTGGTGCCGTGACTCGTGCGTTACAGGGACTTGGCCTTTTGTTTGGAAGTCTGGTTTACGAAGTGTTTCATAAAGACGGATCCCGTTGGACAACCATGAAAGGCAAATCACAGCAAACGCCTTAAATGCTTCGAGTCCCCTAAAATCGCTCCACTTCCGTCACTGGTGACATGTACGGGCCTAAATGTTGTGCCCACAAAAGTTGAAAGGGTTTTAACGAACGCACGAGAAGGAATCGGTTCTCTGGTATTTAAATGATCTGAACAACAAGGCTCAAAGCAAGAAACGCACACATTTGTGATTTATGTAATGTTGCTTGAGAAACACCATCTAATTGTTTTCTTTCGCAGACCCCCCTCCCTCTCCTGAGCAGCAGGTGTGTCGCACGTGCACCCCAGTGAGCGAGAGAGGTTAAAACAAACTAATAAAGGTTTGCAAGTTATGCTACACTGTTTTATTTAAACAACTCGGATAAATCGATCACAAGGTAAGAACAACGGAACATGCGTTAAAGGGGCTTACAAACTGCATTGGATGGCTGGGTAAAGTTTTTTTGTAAGGGAATGGAAAGAATAGAATAATGGGGGGAAAAAACTGTTATTTTTTCTATTTGTTGCAGATACAACCGCATTCATTTAATGAACGTTTAAAGTTTTTCGGTCAGAAGCACAATTGCTGCGAACGTTCCCAGGACAGGGTACCAAACTTGTTTTCTTTAGTACTCGCAACAGATAGTATTTTAAAACGTATTTTGTGTTATCTAATAACAAGAAAGGGAAAACGAGCTCAAAATAAAGGTTATTTAATCATCCATTC
This sequence comes from Ambastaia sidthimunki, assembly GCA_036877625.1. Classification (NCBI taxonomy): domain Eukaryota; kingdom Metazoa; phylum Chordata; class Actinopteri; order Cypriniformes; family Botiidae; genus Ambastaia; species Ambastaia sidthimunki. The sequence continues at coordinate 45,081 of JAZGTK010000168.1, forward strand.
AATCAACCAACCAACTATTCAAACAAACAATTACCCGACCACTAACCAACTAGGTTAACTGAGAGACTAAATCATTAACTAAATTGGCATTTTAAATGTACTCATGAAAATTTATCAAAATAACACAATTTCATTTTCTGTAGTGGACACTCGTTTCAAGTAGTGAGAATTATCAGCGAGTTAACATCTTCGTGACGTTCATTTGTTCAAACATGTTGCATCATTAGGTTTTTATTACCACAGCAACGAAATAACAACTATTATTATTATAATTTATAATACTGCTGAGTAAACCTGCACATAAAGACTCTTAAACATTAAATATGGCTCTAGAAGTGTAAACTTTAAGCCAAATCCTGATGATCGCAGATACAGACGTCTCTCGTTTAACAGATATTCCTGTATTCTTTCAGACGCAGCGCTGACAGTAGCAGAGCGCATCACACCGCCATCTAACGATACTTGTATCGCTTTCATTCAAATCAAATGCCAATTGACAACAAATGTTACAAAATGTTACATTTGTTGTACAATGTTACCTTCCGTACTAGCGATCTTAACCTCCGCAATTAAAAAGTAATATTACAAAACAATCCCAAAATCCCCAATAAACATGCGAAAAATGGAAAGCAAATAATTAAAATATTAGTGAGTCTACAATTTATTACTTTTGCTTTTAAGACTTCAGAAATCCTTTATCACAGTTACAACATTTGTGGTTACGCAATGACCTTTTAAAATTGTCGCATAGTCTTTAGGAATATTATTATTATATTGTTGTTGTTTAATATCCCGTTTCGCATACACTAAAACCGAAAAATAGACATTATTATCTTAGTGTAACAATGTGAATACATTGTGCATTTCGTATTACCGGGAAAACAGTTTGGATTATACGGCTAAATCTCAGTCTTATTTTAACAAATCCTATAACAAAACCCCGAAACTTCCTAATTACAGATAGTAACAGAAATACAGTGAATTGCAGCAGCATTATTTAACTTTCATGTTTGAAACAACTTGATCTTTTAATTAGTGTTTTATACCTTTTTCAGAGACGTTTAAATACAGGATAAAAGTGCTTTAAAGTTGTTTTTACTAATTTGTGAATACACATATGAGCGCCGCAGGAAGGCACTGCTTTTCTTGCAATAAAATAAATGATACAATTCCTTTCCTTGGCTAATTCCGTTTCTCTTCAAAGCGTTTTTCCCGAATATTTCGTTATCATATACCCACACAAATTTTTGCGCATAAAATTCTTTGTGACTTTTCGTAACACCTAAACTATAATATTAATAACATTAACAGACAGAATGCTTAAGGAATATAGTGCTAAAAGGATAATTGCGTTCAAGTAGTTTTGTTATTTTTTATATCAAGTTACTTTACGACATATTAACTTTTTTAATATACATCAGTTTCTGATCTGTGAAGAACCGCTTAATGATTTATTTATTAAAGTTATTACTTGTCAGCGTCGATGGCAGGTTAGTATGTTTTGACCTTGACGGAAATCCTGACTGTCTTAATGATCTTAAGAATTATATAGAGGGTGACTAGCGCCCTCCTGCGGCCACTCACCTTAACTGTCTAAATAACACATACAGCCAAAATGTTTAGCCAAGAGGTGATCTTTCTCGTTTGAAAGTCATTTTTAAATGTATTGACTAGAATCTAATATTAGTTACTAGTGTACAACAACTACACTGAGCAAATTGTTGGTTTAGGTTACTGTACTGTACTGTAATATGAAGTACATTTTCTTCCAATAAAATATTAAACAATGTTTAGTGATACTACACATTTTAAAATGCATTAGTAATAAAATAATATAAATTTTACATCACAATTTGCTGAACATGGGCAAACAGGTTAAATAACTTCTGTATGGGCTTGAATTTTTGTTATATTCCAAGTAGCACTGATTCTAGAGCAAAAATCTGTCAATCTATCTTTATTTTTAATATAAAAAAAGTTTGCGTTTCTTGGTTTTAAGTCCATAATAATTTCATAGGTTTTATGTAACTAACAAAAGCCAGGTGCTTTAAAAACATTATGCTTCAGGAAGTGCTGTCATATTTGGTGAAAAATATTAGCAAGAATTAACAATGAGTTTTAGAAATTCTCTGAAGTTTGGGTATATATTGGTGTGTCTCACCAAATTACACTAAACAGTACAGTATTAAAATGTAAACGGATAGTTAAAAATATTTTGAAGACTTCTTTTTTTTTTACAAAGTTAGTAACAACACTGTTAGAATTGTGTAAATAATCAAGTTGAACAAATTTGTATGACCAGAGAACATTTCTGAAATTCCTGTTACTCTTTTATAGAAATTCTACAACACATTTACAAACGGGCGTTCTGACGATCAGGTTATCATCAATATGTGAACAAATAACTTAATAAATTACTAATATTATAACAGTTGCTGCGGCAAACATTGGTGCTTAGGGCAAAAATCAGAAATTAAATGAAAATAATGAAAAAGAGCTTGTGTCTAAAACGGGCATTTCAAAAGAAGGGGGTTTTAAAAGACGTTATAACATAAAAAAAAAGTTAAAAGCTGATTCGATGTACTCATAGAAATCCAATATAACTGTCCTGACTGTTCTTTGACGTGGGAAGTTTTTAAAAAAATAATTTATGAGCAAATATCTAAACATCTGGACCATTAACTCATCCATGAGTTCTGTTTGATTATACACAACTATAATAACAAATGATAAATATGTCAGTCTAATTGTTTGTACATTAAGGATGTTGCCTATAGGCTTATAAACATTCCATTAAGTTTAAATAATAAACGTCTGTTTTTATGACACACCTATGCAGCAGTAAAGGAAAAGGTTTTAGAACCATACGAATTTTATTGGTTATATTAGGCTTTCATCCAGCGTTCACTTATCAAAGGTCAGGATCGAAGGCAGATCAAAGTTAAGCTTAAGATAAAACACTATTTTAGCTTGACTATTTTAGGTCAAGCTAACAAAGGTCCAAAGAATATGTGCTTGATTTCTCTATTGAATCTGGAAAATATCACATGGAAACACTTGCACATTTGGGCAAATGCTTATTTGTCCTAAAAAAAAAGTGCAGCACACACTCATACATGACTGAGTTCAGTGCTGGTATTGCCAGGCCCATTGCTTCTTAGATGGCATTATGTCTTTTCACAAATAAAGTAGATAACAACAATATCCAGCTAACAATGAGATTTGCATTCTGAAGCTAAGATTAATGCAACGTTTTCAAAGCGTTGTCATGTTCTTTGAATAGAACATTATTTGAATAGAATATTCTATATAATACTTAACATTGTTGTTTAAGAAAGAAAGAGAAATCTGGCTTTCGTGAGGCCTGTGACTGAAGCAATAGTGATGTTTTCCAAGCCAGATGAGATTTATGATGCGTTTCAGCAGATGGTTGTCTTGTTCATTCGTCTCTTTTCTTGACTGATTTATTTATCCTCAGGCAACGCAGGCCTGGTGGCGGCTCAGAGTCTGATTTTAGGATATGCGCCATTTAAAATATATACTCCCTGTTTTTCTTTGGCGGGAGATGTTCGGTCAGGGCTCTTGAACTGAAATGTAACCGTTTTGTGGCCTGATCATGGAGATGTTTCAAATAGATTTAGAGTCTCAGCATTGTGGGGAATTGATGTCTGATAATTTGTCAGTGGTTTGTAATTATGGTGAACCAACAGCGTGCTGTGAAGATTAAAGGGGAAACGCAGGGATCAAGTTAATTGGTAAATGTTACTGCAGTGCATCAAGGCCTCAGGACAACATAAATTTCAGGTGCTTTGAAGACCAACCGTTGCCATTTTTTAAAATCTTACTACTCCACCATAGCCAACATTATTATTACTATTATCAACAACAATAATTATTAGCATCAGTAGTAGTAAAACAATATAACAAAAATAGTAATATTATTGACATTTTATATAATAATAATAATAATAATAACAATAGTTGTTGTTGTTATATGAAAAATGTTCAAGCAATATTATTAGTATTTGCAGTTATGGTAGAAGTATGAATAGTTTAAAGTTAAAGGCCACGCATTGTAAATCAACAAACATGCCACAACTTCACCGGCTTCATTTGCCATCGCTGAGCTATAAAGGGAAGTCATAACACAGCTCCCGCCGTCTGTGTCTGAGTGGGTATCCCCCCCCCCCAGATGTTCTTCAGCTGCCTGGATCTGCAGATGAAGATCTGCACAGCGTCTGTCAAAAGCCAACATTTCTAATCTATCCAGCACCCCTCATCTCTATCAGCACGTTCAGAGCGCCCTGCATGTGCTGACCCGGGGGTCTCGATGTATCCCACCAGGGAAAAAATGACTCTCAGAGCACTGAAACCCATCCAGGCACTGATTCGCTCCCATGTGCACCAGTTCACGGATAAATGATGACCTGGAACGCAGCTGTTAATCTCTGCTTTATGTTGTAAAACAGAGTTGCAGAAAACGTTTAATTTGACAGAAATTTAAAAATGAACGCAGATAAAAGGGCTGCGTTGAGTGTGCTAAAGTACAATAAAGATGAATATGGCAACTGACCGCTGAGAGACTGTTGGTATTACGTGACGAACATAACACAGACACAATTAACAATCCCCATTTTCATGTCACATCAGAATTTAAAGAAAAAATCTCATAAGTTTTATCTCATAAGCACATAAACTCACATATTTGTAGCCATATCTTGGCCATCATTTACAGGTCCATCTGCTTGGCTATTAAAGCCTGTGGTTTTAAACCCCCTGAATGGTCAAACGCAGTTACCGGGTGACACATGAAGGTGTGAGTGGATTCTGCGCAGGATTTATGGCTGTGGTGGACTTCATCAAAGGTCAGCATGAGAGATGGGTCACAGCCTGGAAAAAAACAGACCAGCAGCATTAGAGCTGTGAACTTCAGTCTTAATGTAGTTACCAGGCATCTATGGTGCTGTTATGTTTCAACTGTGTTCCAAATTAAGAACATTTATATTTACAGTGAGTTTTAAATGCTCCTAATCTGAAAAACAACAAAAACAAAATTATCAAAATGTGTGCATGTAATAATAATACAAATACAGACAATGTAATAAAATATGGCTTGTTGCATTAAACCTGATTAATTTAATTCAATTCTCGTATAATGTAATCTGTGACATTTTATTTAAGATATAAAAATGTATAGGTCTAAAAAATAGCATGCAATTTGTTAAAGCACTGTATTTTTAATACTATACTAACAATAAAAAAATAACTGTCTGGACCATTAATGGTTTTAAATACAGGGGCTGAGCACATACTTTAACAAACAGAAAGTGTGTCAATCCTAATTAAGTTATTATAGCACCCCTACCTGTAGCTGGACACATGCGGCTTTGATTCACAGCACCTTAAATGACAACAGAACAGAATGAAACTTCAATGGAATGGTGTGGATCCACAAAGTACTTCAGTCCACTAACAAGAACAGTCAATGTTTTTGAATGGAACAAACTGAACTTCACAAATACGATTCTCAGTATGACAGCGTTCTTGAATACGAACACTTTAAAACCAACTGACTGGTCACCAATCATCTCAAACCTTCCTCCAAACATAATTAAGCCCAGTTTAAAAAACAGCTAAATCAATCGTGTGCTCCCGGTGGGTTTACTCAGGAAAACAGCTCTCTGGGAAAGTGTTGGGAGTAACAAGAAAACAAGCTTTCTGTACAAAATCCCTCTTTGTGGTTGTCAGTGTTTTCCCCCAGGACCACTTTCAAAATCATAAACATCTTAACAGGGTTTGCCTCCCCCGGGAACCTCCGAATTTCCTACAAGCGTCCAGAATCTAAGCTCAGGAGCTGCTCTCTTATTGCATCCAGGTGGCCGCGGTAAAAAGCGCTGGCCTACCATAAATGTCCCATAAAATGCAAGTGGCACCTCCTGAGGTGGACAAGGTCATTGCACCTGTCTGTGGATTGAGCCTCGATGTTTCCTCTTTCTAACCACTCTCACCTTTGCTGTTTCCTTTCTGACACTTTACTTCTATCCTTTAAAACTTAATAACACCTCATCGGCTATCATATTAAAAATATAGTGATTATGACATTTGTCATTTTTGTTAAAGGCTCTACAAGGGAGTTTCTTGCTCTCAAAATGACACAATTTATCTTGTGTATTAAATGATATATATATATATATACATAATCATCCAAATTTGTGGGTCTCTTTATAGCAGATTCCTAAATACGTAGCATGTGTCTGGTGGTGAGTGGTCCATGGGGACCAGCATCCTTCTGGTCAGGTTTAATTGGCCTTCATGCCTGGACATGGGGCCACACCACTTTGATCTCACTTAAAAGGAGCTAATTGATCTCTGTGTTCCAACCACTTTGCAGAGTCCTGAGGGGGAGAAGAATGAACAAATGAAACATAAAAAAACATCTCTCCCAAAATGAAAATTCTAAAAACGTGGCAGAGGAAAGAATTAATTGCATTTTTTTTTAGAAGAAAATGAAACAGAAAGAGGGAAGACAAAAAGATGGGAAACACATCAAATAAAACATCTTGAAAGTTGAAGTTCCAGACCTAGGCTAAGGTGGGATGGAGGCTGGGGGTAAAGTGTGTGGTACAGGACAGGGAAACGAGCTAAAAAAATAGAGAGATCACCTCACGCCTGGGTCCATTGCTCCTCGATTACTCTAATGTGTCTCATATGGTTGAGATATTCTGACAAACCAGGAAGAAAGAGAGAGAGCTCCTTCACTTGCCTTGCTCTTTGATATCACTCTCTGCTTGGTGCCAGATCCAGACGTGATGGTTTACATCTCCCCATGTGTCCGGTTTGAGCTTGTTAAGGTAGTTCAATGAAGACCACACGATCTCCATCCAAAATTCTTCAGCAGTGGTCTGTTTTGCTTACTCTAGATGACATCATCAACAAAGAAATGTTTAAAATAAATGCTCCATGTGCTGTATGGCTTGTGACAGTAACCCTTAATAAAGGTGCTTAGTCAAAATAAAATGGTATGGATATGTAATCATTGTATAGAGCTCAAAGGCACACAGCAATTATTCAGTCTGTCAACCAATCAAACAGACACCTTATGTGGTGAATTTTCTATAAAAGCCTCATCATTCATCAATTTTACTTAACTTTTACCTCTTCTCTTCCTATACATACCTATACACACACACACGCACGCGCACGCACGCACACGCACGCACGCACGCACGCGCACACGCACACACGGTTGATGTTATGCTATAAACTCACATTGCTTTTCACATTGCCTTTCACAATGTATTGTCAATATATTATTTAATATGATAACTGTGATACATTAGTTTATACAAGCAGGTTATTTAATGGGTAAGGTCATGCCAAAATAGCTCCTTATCATAAAAACTACATATTTACACAGTAATATTTGGTGGTTAAACTGTTTGATCACATTTCATATACTGTACATTTGGCAAACACTTTTTTCCAAAACGATGCAATATATTCCTGACATGTAAATTACGAATGACCCTGATGTGTAAAGACAACAAACACACCCATCTCTGAACATGTTGTTTGCCTATAAACATATCTGCTATGACAATTACTAGACATCCATATGTCCTATAAAACAACTGTCTGAATAGGGCTTAAGTGGGTGGAATAAGCTGCAATGTGGACCAGTCCTTCTGCCGTTCAATCAAAGATCTGACCACTATAAGGAGACTATAGACTGTGTTTTATGGAAGGTTTGTACGCTGTAAATTTCATCATGTAGGCCTATCCTTAGAGACCACATCCTTCCATAGACATGAAAGACCCATCACCGAATCCAGCTTATTCTCATGGACAAGTTTTCATGTATTCCCACATGTCCCACTTTGTGTTTGAGTGTCTGGAAAAGAAAAGAGAGACTAACAAGGTGAGTCCACGTGCTCAGCGATGGATAGTTCCCCCTGCTCTGCTCTACATTGGAAGCAGATGACTGCATCAGCGGCCTGCAGTAACCCGGGTCTGTGTAACCCTGTCTGTTCAAGCACACAAAGTCATGGTTTAACCACCCTATCATCACTCTCTCATCTGTATAAAAACACAGAATATTGGAAAAAGCGAGTGAATAAAACACAGAAACAAACCACAGACAAACAAATTACTACTGTATTAGCCTAAAGTTAAACAGTTTTGGGCAATGTAATATAGAATCAGCTCAATCATAAACTCCAAACACTACATGTGTTGTTTATAGCATTATCAGAACATGAGTTCCTTTTCTGATTAAAAAGATAAATAGACAAGCTGAAAATAGTTCCCCATATGTCATGACAAACCATTTCCTTCAAACACACATTGATGGCCATTTAAACACCGTAAGAGCTCTAACCAATGAGAACATTGAGAACCAGTTCTTTTCATTTTACAGTGCGGTCCCAGGATATTAATATTATTCTCCCTATCACAGAGCCATACCAAAGCTGAAAGTAAAACCATGTGAGGTGGTTGTTTGAAGAGGCAGTGATGCTGTATAGATTGTGGTTCTGAGAAAGACCCCATATTCAGCCCCATCTGGACTCAGGAACCTTATAGACACAAGCTCTGGAGAACTGATCAGAAGCTCCATGTTTGCTAGTCAGACAGGGAAATCACTTGTGTGAGTAATAGTTCTCTACAGTACTATAGAAAGCAGGATTTTACTTGGTATTTTGAATAAAAACGTTCAGTGTACGTTTACAATGCAAAGATCATTCCCCAGTCCAACCAGCTCACATGGAAATAAAACTGCATGTCATTCAAAGCGTGTATTAGGTTACAATGTCAGAATTATCAGCAGTTTAAAGGTAGTGTAGGAGAATTCAAGCTAAGCAAGCTAGCATTGAAAGAATAGCATCTGGCATTCAAAGTGCTCTTCAAAGCCACACCTCCAAAACACACGAATGCATAAATAGTAAATGAAAGTATTAGCAGAATTAGCACAAAAGTGCAGAATTAGCTTATTTCACACAAAAGCAGGAGGTTATTAAGGTTTTTAAGGAATTGTAGTTAAGGAATTGTATGGGACGCACCAAAAATAGGCCACAGATAAAGCCACCACTCTCGCCATCATTGTTTGTGTTTTACTTGAATTAACTTACTAACTAAATTGTCGTACCTGCTCAAAAGAAGTGTGAAGTGAGCTGAGGGGAGGACAGCTGTGAGACCACCCAGTCTCAGTGCCTCACACTGTCTGAACAGGCCAGTGGTCTCCGGTGTACACGGCCTGTGTACAGTATCTTACAGCTCCAGTTACTGTGTGTCACTACAATCATTAACACACCAGTGATTTCCACACAACCCAGAAACCCCAGGACAAAACCAACACAGACACAAAGCATCATTAACAGAACTGACTTCTGTAAAATTGTCATCAGGGGCACAACATTTTTAGCCTCATTAACATTTAAAGTATCCCTCAAGTTACTTTAAGTAACTTAAAGCTGCAATACGTAACTTTGTATGGTTACAAAGAATTATTATTTTAGCAAGTACATAACAGAACAGTGCTTAAAAAGGTCTTCTTACCTTACGCCAATTTGCAATGGTAAGTTTATTATAATGATTTATAAATTAAGCTGTTGGGTCAGATTTCCCGAGAAATGTCAAATTTGAAAGTATGCAAATAATCTAAAATTGTAGGTTTCAAACAGAGATGGTGATAGAGTGGGGTAATGGATTGCAGCTTTAAACTATAAAAAAAATACTAGTTTCTAGAGTAACAATTTTACCTGGTTATTTCTTTTGAAGGTCAATATCTATGCAACCACATATTCTACAATATTACAACACTTCCTCCATCACTGTCACAGTGGGACATGTCACAAAAGGGAACCTGTTGTTTGTTGACAGTGGTTTGTGGAAAACACTGTTTGAAAATGAAACCGTATCTAAAAACAATTTATAAAACAGTAGTAAGTAAAACCAGGTAACACAACATTATCAAACTATTGTTTAGACCAACATTTAGTCTACTATATATTTGCATTTACTGCGTATTGTCATAACATTACCGGATGTTATAAACTATCATTATTAAAGGATGACACTTAAGATGCGATATTTGATCACAGTTTAACGATAAAATGACGACAGTAACTTATTCCTTTGTGTTGGCAAATCAAAACGTGCAAATGCAAAACGCAGATCATACCTGTATTTTGAAATATACAGCCACAAACGTATCCAGATATGTCCGTTTTCAGGTGTGCACGCTAAATATTCATGCATTTTAGCATATTTTCTTGTCTTGTTTTCATATAAATAATTTAAGAGAATTCAGTCTTTATGGTGTCAACTTCATACACAACATTTTAAGCTAACAATTTGTTTGTTTTTTGCTATGCGATCCCAATCCGACGCGTACTTCTGAAACTCCGTCATCCGGGTATTTATCGTCTGTTTATTTGGCTTGCCAAATACTCACGAGGTTTTTGGATCACTTAACATGATGTTTTTCAGATATTTGGCCCAAGTGCTCGTGAAAATCCGAAGTGTTTGTAAAACTTAATTACATCAAGTAAATGCAAAAATATTGGTCCAGTTTGCACACGTTTTACTAAATCCACATTTATGCAGTCTGCACCCATTAAATATGCCTCAATTTACCTCTACTACCAAATTTTATATATTATCAAATACATTTACCTCCCACTGGACAGTTTCTGTGACATCTCACGATTTCAGTTACTGAACATGATGATGGGAAACGCTCAAAGCAGTAATAATAGAGATTATGTGGATTTTATGTGCACTGGGTTTTGGTTTTTATATAGTAGGCAAGGAGGCATATTAGGCCACAGGAATGTCATATCCTCTCAGACAACGGGTTTCTGTATACTTTACATTTTGTCATACACGCTCATGACAATATATGAAGTTTATTAAGCCATATGCTAACAGATGTAGCCTTTTATCATGGTATACAAAACACTACAAATATTTTCTGCCTCATTCAATAATCAGCAGACACAGTAAAAGGGGAAACAACGTTACTTTATACACTTGTTGTTGTAGGAATTGAACTTATGCTAAGTTAAGGATATTAACTTATTAATAGCTCTTATATTGTCTGATTCCGATTCATTTTTATTTATACATTTAAGTATAATAAATTGTTTATCAATAGCCTTAATGAGACCTGTCCTTGTTAAACTCACAAAGGAGTGAAAATCACACTTTAAAAAGGCAATTTCATAAAGCAGTTTCTAAGTCGTGACTATGTGAATGTTTTCAAAAAAGATTTCAAAAGCACAAATGAAATCACCATCTCCACCTGCTTTAATCCATTCAGTTGTCTCAAGTGTAGCTCCTCAAACTAATAACGTTCCTTATATCTCTGTATACCTTTACCCACCTAATGTATTAAGTGCCTTATATATCACAGTATTTTGTCTTTATGACTTAACCCAATTCTGACTCTTAAAAAACAATCAAAAAGTGTCTAAGAGACAAATATTGCACATATTTTAACATTTAAGTTTGAGAACAACCAAAAACCTCTAGACTACATAAATGTAAACATTAAACAATATCATCACATCCCTAAAAGAACTTTCTTTACCTACTTGATAACGTTCTTACAGCATTTACATTCTAAAGCTTTAATTAAAGTTTGCTGAAATCAATCTGAGACATTTAAAAGTATATTAAGTACAACATAAAACACCATCCACAACTCATTTTACTTGAAACAAGATATTCCACATGAAGATGACAATTAATTTAATTCCATTGGAAATTGATTTTGATTTTGATTGAAATTGATTGTCTCTGTGTGACAGGTGGTTGCAAATGCAAGGTTGAGAAAATTAAAAGGCTTAATTACGTCAGTCAAAAGCACTGAGAGTCATTTAAAATAATACAGATGTATTAAGTAACATATTAACGTATTAAGAAAGGAAGCAATATTACAATATCAATATACATTTTGATTTAATTCTTAAACAACTTGAATCTCAGATTGTTGGTTATAGTTGACAAAATGAGGGCTGATTTCTTCATTCACTGATTCCATGAGAAGTTTGCAGCACTGTGTTCTATATTGAAACAGTAATTGTACTGCAAAACAAACAGATAAAAGTCAATCACAACTTTGTCAATTTAACAGCAAAATATAATCAACATATAACTTGCAGATAAAGTAAGTTGAAATAAGTTTTCCTGCAAAGTAAAAGTTGCTTATTGGCGCCCCCATGTGTATCTAACCAAGAAACACAGATTATTGTACCCCATCATGAGGGTAATCACTGACGTAGCTTTCCATAATAAACAGCACATACAATATCTCATAACTTAGAAACTCAAGCTTGCATGTGTTTAAATAACTGAAAATAAATTAACACGGTCGTACATTAGGATGAAACACAGTGGTGAAGTAGTCCTGTACAAGATATCTTAAGATTTGTCAAGACTCAAATATATATAACAGAGGATGAGTTGCACATTAAGTTGCACATTAAGACCATGTTCTTTGTAAAATTGTATTAAATCGCAAACTGTTATTTTCTGATTCTGAAAAACTACACTTATTACGCATTAAAAACCACACATTATTTCTTTAAAGGCAAGTGTAGGTAATTTAAGTTTCCAGTAATATTTTTTTTTTAAATAATAAAAGTATAATACAATTTGATTGAACGATTAATTTTGCCTTTATAACTGTACATGAGAAAGTAATTATGAAAGTAATATAAAATAAAATATAAAATAATACACAGTTATGCATATCCTGTCATTTTGAAAGGTTAAAATACCGTTATATGATGTTATTCGTATTTAAAGCACTAGGTGATGCTGGAGGATCACACAACATTTTTTTCTTCCCAGGTTTTCCTCTCTCTCTCTCTCTCTCTCTCTCTCTCTCTCTCTCTCTTTTTTTTCCTCGTCTACTTGAAGCCAAACTGCAAGTTCCACCAACATGTCACATGTCACACGCCGCTTAGTTATAATAAAAAGTCACACACAGTACCTGACTAAGTAATAAATAAACAAGTGTGTGTGTGTGTGAGGGTGTGTGTATAAATGATGGATGGGAAGGAATGGGGTGTTATCTCAAAGCGCATGTATCACTGCCTGCCATTTTTACACAGGCCCGTGACAGAACAGTGACATGCGAAACATGGGCGGCAGCCTCTGAGATGAGCAGATCTTCATTTCCTGTTCCTGCTTAGAACTGGTGAAGAAATGTGACATGCTGTCTTCATTAATTCCCTCCTTCATTTGAATATCTACCCGGCCACTCTGTGGGTGTCCGCACACTATTTTTCTCACATCACTTCACATGACCACATGTGAGACATGCATTCATTCAGACACACTGTATGTGGAGGACACGTCCATTGAAAATACGTTATAGCACAAACGAGATCTTGTCTACAGATTCACACTTTCATACGTGCACACGGTGACATACTGCCATATTCACTTATATACATGTTCCATTTGTTTTACTGTAAATTCAAGGTACAGTAGCTGAGAACACACACACACACACACACACACACATTAGCCTCCCTTCAATAACATTTTTTCAGCTGTGCAAACTACATAAAGACGTCAGCTCAAATCACTAACTAATTAACACCTAAAAAGACACAAATTAGATATGCGTGGCTAAAAGCAATTATAATCTCTACGAGTTTTGCAAATCATTTGGGAAATGAAAAGAATGCGTAATTGCTGGAACCAACATCTTCAACAAAAAAATGGCTCAAGTGATGCTTGTTAGGAAGCAGTTTTATCCACGGCCGTGATTGTGATTCTACGCTTTCCTGTAATTACATGTGCATATGTTTAATGTCACAAAATGCCTCTTTTTAATGAATGTGTTTTTAATAGAATTAGCAATCAGTCAATTGCGATGTACGTCAAGCCCCAGAGCAGAGAAGTTATCATCCGGAGACTAATGAAGGAATACGTGCGGATTCTTACTGGAAATATGGATTCAGCTGTTGGCCGTTAAATGCTCATGTAAAATTGACAATTTGTTACCACTTTACATTACAGTCTCCATGTTGAACATAAACAAGTTGACCTAAATCGCAGACTATAGAAATAACATAAACAATTGTAAACAGCTCTATAAAATAATACAAACTAAGTAAATCTATATTAATAGTATTAGCAAATGCTCACTTAAATATACAGTAACATGAGCCCTGTGTGTGTGTGTGTGTGTGTGTGCTGTGCTAAAGTGTTAGGCCTTTAGGAAAGTTTTAATGACCATCCATTTTTATTTTTGGTCTCATCTTTTTTTCCTCTACAAACACAAAATACAGAAAAAATGTACACATACGTACTGCACTTCCTGGTTGTATTGTAATAAAAAATAATATATATGAATATATATATATATATATTATATTATATATTATATATATATTATATGAAAATAATTATATATGGTCATTATACCATTGCTTAAACACCATTGCTGTCTGTCTGTCTGTCTGCAGAGCAGATGTGCATCCTGGTTTGCATTTCTGACAAGTTGGCAAGGAAACGGCATTCCAGGTCGAAGATGAGGCTGAAGAACAATAGCTGTGGATGCTTTCACACGGATTCTAATTATCAGGGCAGCACTCCGGCTCCGTCGCCGTCAGCTCTCGCATCCCCATTAATCTTATGCTGTCTCCCACCTCACTAAACCCAGCGCTGTTACACTATCTCTGCTTTACTTCATCTGCAGAGCCCGTGTTAGGCTGTAATTAATGAATCCCCCTCACGCGAGGTCTGCTGCTTCTAATCACAGGCTTCTTCCAAGAGACACGGCATGAAAAGTGTCGATGGGGGTTGCCGTAACAGTAAATACGTACAGTTTAGCTAAATACAGAGATACTAAATTCAATAGTTTTCTATAATTTTGTATTCCAGATATTCCACAAAGACTTAATGAAATTAATTAGCTGGATGAAATGAAAATATTCAGCACTGATGTTAACAGCATCTTCTTCAACCTTCTTTTAGTCTTATATAATCATCTTTTAGTCTTATGTTATTTATTAATTACCAAAAAAACTCTGTTTTATGAACTGATGTTGCAATTTGGCAGTTTTTATATTTTTAATTACATTTTCAATTACAATTATTGTGACTATTTAGTTTTACTTCTGTGACATCATTGCGATCAGTATCACCATTATCACCATTGTAACCAAATATATAAGGCTGCACTTTGTTGCTGTATCAGTTTTATACTTAAATTCATCTTACTAGAAAATGTAATAAAGTGTCCTGTCTGTAATTTTCCACTGGAGACCTGGTGAAACAATATTTTCTTCCGATGTACATTTGCATATTGCTGGAATGACAATATATTTTGACTTGCTTTTAAAAACAGGAATACGATTAATGGGAAGATTTTCTGTTGAGTGCATTTCTTTAATAATTGAAATTCTTTAATCAATGCACTTTGAAAGGAATATTTCTGGGGTTTAGAAGTTATAAGTCTTTTAAGAAGAAGTGCATCAGCTTTCTTTTATTTATAAGTCACATCTGGGCTGGAGAATGTCCAAACCTGTTCACTTCATTACAGCTGCCTACAATCTGAATATACAGAAATTACCTATTTTCCTGTATGAGAGTTTAATCATAATAAGGGCCAGTGAATGTTTCAGATATTCCGGGTATAATCACAGTGACTGAACCAAGCAATAAAGATAAAATAACAGCACATCACAGAAGTGATGCTACATTTCAACTAAATATAATACATGTGTGCCCACACGCACGCATATACACACGCACACACACACACGCACACACACACACGCACACACACACGCACACACACACGCACACACACACACACGCACACACACACACACACGCACACACACACACACACACACACACACACACAGACTATGCATACACTACTTTAACTTACTTCCTCCTCAATCTCTTGTGGTGATTTTATTGTAATGGCCATTAAATTGACTGGCTGTATCTAAAAAAAGAAACACAATGGCAGTTGAAAAAACAGTGGCAGTTGAAAGATAGACAGAAAGAAAATATTACAATAGTTTCCATGGCTAAGTAAATATGTATAAGATCTTTAATCCAATCTCTCGCTCTTGCACACTCTTTTTTCTTTTTCTCTCTGACAATAAGCACTAAGCTCTTATAACAGGGTCCAAATGGCCCTTTGTGAGCTTCTGCCTGACTGCATGAAGGGTTTAAAGCACTGACTCCAGATCAGAGCTGAACATCAGGGTGTAGTGCGGGGGCTTAGAAAAAGTTTGGTTCATTAAATAAAACATTTCCCTGCAGTACCCTCATGACCCTCTAGGGGCACAAGAGAAACCCTGCCATAGGCTAACAGTGATTTTAAATGCATTAAATAGCAGCACTTACCTCATCTCTGTTTGTGGAGACACGTCTTTTTGAAATCATAAAGGGTATATCATCTACAGCTGTAAATAGAGAACACCATATGACATTAAAAATAAAACATAAAACTAACATTAAACCAATATTTAAAACAAAACACTTCCTAATCAGCACTGTGCAATACATTATGGAAATGCATTTTGACCTAAACTAATAGTCAAAAATAGCGCAAATTTAAAGTTCCTAAATCAAAACGGAAACTCGCTCAGACAAAGCAGAAAGAAAGCCTTTTTATCCGCCACTGTATTTGACTGCCCCCCCAATCCGCTCTCCACCCTCTTTCCCTGTTAATTACTCTTGATTATTCCTGATCCTGTCTTGTCAAGGAGACGTTCGACTCCAAAAACAAAGGCCCACTCGCACACGTCGAAAGAAAAGAGGGAAAGAGAGAGACAAAACATTCGTCGGATATCAATTTGCATGAAAATGAGCCAGAGTGTACGGCTCTCGGAGAGAAAGCGCAAATGAGAAAGAAAGAGAGAGGTGGATTCAAAAGAGGACTTGCCAAGAGTATGGTGGTATAATTAGCATTCTACCAAACAAACGAGCTTCAACAGAGCTATAATTAAGCAGGCCTGTAATTAAGTGTATGCCCTTTATCATAATGATCATGGTTAAAGCGCCTTTGATGGCTGCCAGTGGGTTATTAACGGCGTAACCCCGCGCCACACGGCGCCCACGCAAGAATCAGGGTGTCACGACTGTCAGGCTAAAGAGCGCCCCTTTGTTTATCAAATACATTAGAGCCCAAATTAACACAGGGTGACACGACTGCACAATAGCTCCCATTGACTGCATGGAAGAAAAATGTCCTCCCCCCCCCAAAAATCAAAAGCGTCCAATATTGCTCATGGAAAAGATATTGAGAGTGGTATCTAACATCAACTCTATGTTATCAGCAGAGCATGGCTTCTGTTGGCACGTTAAGAGAAAACTGTGAAAGATCTCTCGTAAGTTACCTGTAGGCTGATGGTGTAAAATGTTCTATGGAAAGGGGAAACATATCTTAAACTGTGTTAAGGTTTTATTACCTTGGCAAATGCTTAATGTCTCTTTGTCCGCAACTATTCCAGGCCAAAACGTGCATGGAAACACACATATGGAGTGTTTTTTGTTAATGCATATCTCACCAGATGTCTTCAGAGAAAGCTAAATATAGTGCAAATAAAATAGAAAAATAGACAAGGTAAAACCACTTCACCATTCATCAACAACCTATTTAATGACCTTAAAGACTGTTTGTATGGAGTTTTTTAACACTCGTTTGGATGCTACCTTTATGGCCATTTGACAGTGCTTGAAAAATGCATCACCCAGTTCTAGAATGGACTATTGAGCAACAAAGAGCTACATGAGGTCATTTCACCAGCCTTGAGGTAATTGAAAAGAAAATAATAACTTGTTTCGGTCCATAAAAACAAGTGAATAAACATGTGCTAAAGCCTTGCTGAACAACCGTGTGGTGTAGGAGAGCGAGGCTGATGGGGGATAACTTTGAATCAATGTGCAGTAATGAAGAGGTGCCCACCGGTTTTTATGAATCAGGTATGTGTCAAATGGATGAAGGCTGAACTTGAAGGCCGTGGCGCTCTATTTTATTGTTCAAGCATTACGTTTTCAATCAGGTCGGGCTTTAGTATTCTCTTGTAATTCATACCGGGTGTCTGAAGTCTAACGCACACACTTCTGTGCATGCTCGTGTCCTGATGGCAGGATTTGGGGGCAACTGCGTGGAGAGAAAAATGGATGCGAGTTTGGGGTCACGTTGGGCAGGAATGTTAAGGTAATGTTTGTCTAGACCGCTGCTGCCTAGACTGTAAGTCGTAAAGGTAAAGTATGATGCCTGGCAGAATCTACTCGCATAAGTTAGACCACAGGCACCCTGATATATCAACTCCAGTGGAAGAATATAACTGAGAATATTAGATACAGCCCAAAACAGTTTGTATGTACAAACGTTTCAGTAATTAAATTTTTCCATTTGGGAAACATTTTTATCTAGACCTATTTACAGTGTATTCAAGATATACGTTTTATCACAATGTTGGTGATGGGGATCAAACCCATGACTTTGGAATTACCAGCACCGTTGCAAGCGCCACGCTCCACACATTGGGCTACAGGATCACATGATCAATACACCATATGTGTAAGCAGACAAGACAAGGTTGACAGACACAGGTTTGAATTTCAATGCTACCATGTATCTGTGTATTCGTACCAAATACTACAAATGGGAATTTCAGTCTGCCATTACTTGACATGTGATTAGACCTCTATATCAAATAATTGCTACACAGGTACTATCACAGGTCTAAAGCATGTTATTAATTGCTGATTAGAGCTGTGAGATCAGCATTGGGATTGGTTATAGTGAGTGAATGATGGGGGTGTGCTGGTGCAAGTGTGAGCGTGGCTATGAGGATCATTGCCTTATTAATAGTGTTGTCAGGTGTTGTGAAAAATTTAGGCTTTGTCATCCCCACAGCCCCCGAATGCTGACGGATGACTGCTTCAGGCAGGGAAGAGTTCCCCTACATGCCGCTCTGAGCTCCAATTCTTTACACGCTCATTGTTGGATGTGCTGTCACGCAGGATTTGCGCCAGTTGCACTCGCCACGCCGACACAAGCGCACACATCAGATTTATACATAGGCTAATGCTAAAAGACTGACAGATGAAGGACTCGGTCAGCCAGTACAACACAGTTCATGAAACAAAAAATAATTTCTCCCCCAGAGGAAAAATAAAGATTGGAACAAAGTTTCAGGGTATTTTTTTTTATAGGAACCAAAACCTGTACTGCTTGCGATATGCAGTAAACTGTAAAAACAATGAAAAATTATTTTGCCATATTTCAGAATGTGACGTTTACCAGGATAGAAAAAAAACTTGTATCAGCTTGTATATATTTGTGTATATATATATATATACAGTATATACAGTATATATATATCCTAATTGACAAACAAAAAAAAACTAGTAATAGCAAGTTACAGAACATTAGAACATTGGCAATGACAGTCTTTGCAGGCTCAAACAAACACACACACACACACATACTAGCATATGTGGTTTAGTGGGGCTTTCCATAAGCATAATGATTTTTATATTGGGCTAATCAACGTTTTTATCCACTGTTCCTAACTCCACCCCTTACCCTCACAAAACTCATGACATTTTTTAATTAAAATAAAAACACAATTTAGTATGTTTGTTAAACCATGTTTACATCGTTATACAAATGTGTGACCTTGTAATCCACATATATCAGTACACACACACTCTAATAGTCAAGCACAGATAAAATTTATTTTCAATGACAAAACAAGTGGTGTAAAAAATACTTGTAAATTTTTTAAGTAAAAAAAATGCATCAAATTATATGCATTTTGTGTTCTAGGACTATTGTAGAGTGCTAAGGGTTAATGGGCATTCTTAAACCAATTATTGTTATTTCAACATTCAGGGTAAAGTTTTTTCTTATAGTTGTACAACCATTTATACCTCCAGATATTCTTCCCTTTTCACCTCAACCCACACAATTATATCTCCTCACACTGACAACATCCAGCCAAGCCACAGGAGAGCAACAGCAGACCGGGTCTGACTCACTGCAGTAGCAGGTCATGCATAAAGGACAACAGTGCAAGTGGATGTGAAAGTTAGTAGGAAGGGCGAGTTGCCCAGTGGGTCTAGACTGTAGATAAAACTTGTGCTCAGAGATGAGTAGAGGGTTTGAATAGTGGTGATTACATCTCCTAGGGATGTCCCAAAAAACCCTCTATGTGCACAACAGACTGGCTTCAGCCACAGACTTTCTTTCATTTTAAGAAAAATTGTGCCCGCTGCCCGAAGCTATCCCATAGACATATTGTCGTTTATTTTGTCACCCAGGTTTACCATCTGTGCCATTCCAATAGAAGCTGCTGCCTGGTGAAGCCACAGCCTGGGCGAGGAGGTCTGCCTGGGCCCCTCCAAAGCCCAGCTTGGTCATTAGTCAAATTGCCTAATGAGAGAGAATACAAATGGCCCCCTGCCCTGACAGGAGGAGTTTTGGAAGTGTCAGCGCTTCTGACCCGTGCTATGAGAACAGATGACGGCTCGCTGCTATTTTCAGCATCTTTTAATGACTCTGTCGAGGACCTTGACACTCTGTTGTCAGTTTTCTTCTTTTGTTAAATATCTTTTTGAATTTGTAACATTGCGCATCGTACTTGATCTTGGCAGTGAAATTACTGACATTTGGTAACTAAGGTTTTTGATTTCAATTTTGTGAACGATAATGTTTAACCGTTTTAACAATTTCAATTAAAACATACTGTTGATGTAAGCCAATAAAACAATTAATAAATGGGACAAGAGGAAAGCTTGATTACATTTTTGTTACAAGAATAAAGCTATACTTAAAACAAAAAAAATGAACACTGATTGTAGTTATGCAAAAAACACACGAGACAAAGTAAAAACTATATATTATTTTCTTTAAATCTTTATGTTTTCAAAGTATACAGATATAAAATGTAAAATGTAGATGAGACAAAAATCTTTATGGAAAAGTTTGTGATGCTGAAAATTAGCCATTCATACACGTGGCACAAATAAATTTTAAGTGTATGTAAAGTAATATGGCAATGAGGGAGAAATGGGAAATATTGTGGTAATACGTTTATCTTCTCGATTTTCTCTGTGTCTTACAGAGTGAAGGAAAAGACAGATTTACCAACAGAAGTTTGACAATAAACCTAAAGAGTAGAAAAGCTTCAGAACCACATAGTTCGAGCTCTTATCACGTAACCCTCATGTATTTTTTTCTACATGTTAAAAGGCTCCAAACAGAACGTTTTAACATTAAAAAGCAACATGCATAACATGATTTTATGAGAACTGCTTAAAAACTAAATTTTCAAAATGTTGCATTTTACATTTTAAATAAATGTAATAAATTTTTTCTATGTGTTTTTGCTGAGGTAAAGCTGACTCCTAACAAAACCAACATTACTATCCTGGATAACAATTATCTTTCAAAAAAAAAATAACAATGAACGTATATATATACAGTAGGCTAATTTTAAAAAATTGCTATCATTGTTTTTATGTCTCTGGGACCCCAAACATAAAGAGGGTAAAGTCAACTTCAGCAGAACACAAGGGTGTTAAACAATACAGTTGATAGTTAAATGCTAAACACTTCAAACAAGTGGACTAGGGATTAGTATAGTGGCTAGAGGGATTAGTACTGGCTCAGGCATGTGAGGAGTGTAGTGTTACTGTAATGCTAGCACAGTGATCTGCAGTGCTCAAGACTCTTATAGTAAATCGGTACTGGCCTCTCCAGAGCACGCCCGAACAGCAGATCTGGCAACGAACCCGTCGCTAAATTGCGTGTGCAGGATGGGCCACGGCAGAAGGCACAATTACACCAAATCCCCTCTTAATTAGCGGTTCTGTGGGTATGCTAACCATGCTGGAGCAGGAGGTGGGGGCGTACTTGGAAAGGAATACTGAACTGTACCGAAAAGAGAAGCAAATTAAGGCACAAGAGTGTCACTGGGGTCACATGACAGGGTGAAAATGTAGGTTACAGTCAGTATCAAAGCTATTTTGAGCTGAACAAGCATCCCATAATTCCTTTTAAGTTCCACTGGCACTCTAGATCAGACAATAACTGGCACGGAGCCTCAAAAGATCCCCTTAGAGCTGAGGAGTGTTATTAAGTTTTCCATGTTGGCGGCTATAGGCCGATGTAATGTGGCACCTCGGCCTGGTGAGTAATGATGTGTGCCAGGACTCAGGCAGGAGGGATGACAGCATGAGAGGCCTCGTTGGCAGCCACTGGTGCAGCCATAGGCTCATTCATCATCTCCTTAAACCAATCCACCAATGCCGTGCCGCCGTTCCTCATTAATTATGCTAATCGTCGTGGCATTACGTTTTCTAGAGGCTAAGCAGACACTGTAGCTTGGATGGTGGGAATATGTGCACAAGGTTTGACAGCTACAGATTGGGATAGCAAACAGTGCAGGTATGACACTGAGATGTAAATGAAGTTGTTTAGTCAACAGGTTAGGAAATTTAACAGATTAAGTTAAAATTTATAGATTAAATTTATAGATTACATTAACTATAAAGTATGTTGTATAGAAACTAAGAGATAATGGACAGTCAGGCCATTATCATAAAATAAACGCAACACAAAACAGTTTTGTTTAATCCTGGAGGAGTTTACTGTTATTGTTACTGTTATTGTTAAATAGTATAAACACATACACACACACACACACACACACACACACACACACGTAAAGTGTAGTGCATTATATTCTAGAAGTTTTGTTGTTTACTCTACAAAAGTGAAATACAAAAATGACAAAAAAAAATACAGATGATCATACTGTACTTTATGACAATACTAGCCACATAATGCTGACTACAACAAAAACTGAATTTGACAGCATGGGTTTGGGAATTTGGCCATTGTTGCAGAGAACAAAGTCTTCATAAAGCTGTAAAACAGTCTCATATCGTCCTTTAAAACCAAGCATGCGACACACTTTCCAAACAGCCTTTGGGGGGCCCACTTACCCCTTATCAGAAATGACTTCATTCCCCGGAATCTCATTGCGAGTTTAAATCGTGCTATGTATTAGGGGCTCGTTAATAACCAA
Source organism: Ambastaia sidthimunki (assembly GCA_036877625.1). Lineage (NCBI taxonomy): Eukaryota > Metazoa > Chordata > Actinopteri > Cypriniformes > Botiidae > Ambastaia > Ambastaia sidthimunki. Next base: position 68,165 of record JAZGTK010000168.1, read on the forward strand.
CTTAACGAGTCCACAGACCCATTAAAAGATCTTTAAGAGCATATTTGATCATAAATCTCCTTAACCTATATTTAATGGCTGGATTTCGAGGGAAATATTTTTATCAAGTTCTAATTAGATGTGCGATAACAAAGACCGGCTGAACATGAGGGCAATGGGAAGGCTAGACAGGCCCATCTATTGAGGGCGGCCATGTTTGATGGGCTAGAGACTAATGAAGGAACAGATCTTATTCTGGGCTGGGAGATGGACGGCTGAGGAATGAGGCCCCGAACTGTGATTAGGCCCACAGGCACATGATTCTCATTAGTCTTACAATTGGCTGAAATCTCCAAAGAAACTTAGGAACGGATAGAAAAAAAATACAAGAGCACATTTATATCCGTTGCATGAGCAGAAATAAGGAAAACAGACAAAACAAGCCACATTTTGTAACTTATATTTAATACATAATTCATCTGCCACAATTAAATTATACATTTAAATTATCTTCATTTGAAGGCTTATCCCAGCAAATGTTAACGTGATAAACTGACCAACATGTTATGTCTTATTCTCTGTATCTTCTGCAAGTCAAAGAAGCTGTAGGAGAAAATCCTTTCTCTCAATGTCTATTAGAATGCTACAGTAATGATTAAATAGTATCCTGTCTTTCCTGACTTTTCCTGTCTAAAAAGACTCTTGGCAAGCTGCATTATTACAGTAGACTTGAGTTTTGTGGCATTTGCTATCTGAGACATGCACACAGGCCAAGCAAAGTTGTAAACCCCCTCTGCATTCTCCACAGGCTCCGACTACGTAGGCCATGGGAATAAATCATTAATGGGTTTTTTGGAAAAGAAGCTGTATGCAGTCTGTCATGCCCTGTCGCCAACCTGAAGTCCTTGGCTCCATTTCAGAACGGTTTTATTGCCCTGAAATTGCATGGCTTAAATCGTGTACCCATCGAAAGTAAAACACAGCTGTAAATCTGTTCTATGTCTATTCCTAGCAAGCCCCCCACCATCACCCATCAAATATCCATACACAATTCATTTAGGGCAATTTAGCTGATGCTAAACAGAATCAAGGTGAACTTTCAATGGGCCCTCGGCTATCAGAGAGGAGGACTAGAAAAATGGTGGCCTAGCTTTGGGGGATTTTAATCAACCAGCTCCTCAAGGCTAGCCATCCAGCCATGGAGCAGCCACACTTAGCAGACGAGTTTTTGTGTCGCTAGCTGAGTGTGTGTTCGCTAATCCTTCAGGCTAAAGTGTTTTGGTATTGTAAAATATGGCCACACGGGTGGAGAGAGCTGCTGGGCTACACAAGATTAGAGTCACGATTAAAAGCCTGTGGGATCCTCTTCGACTGCCAAGCGCTAGCTCGGGCGCTAGTCACGGCACACGGTCTGCACCCGGAGATAAGATGGAACTTTTGTTTGAAACCTGATGAGAGGCTTCCTAATGAAAGTGCTCGCCCAAAAATAATCTTTTTTCTCTGTGTTAGTCAATCAAAAAACAGTGTGGTCGCGGATAGTGAAAAAACAAAGGGAGGGAAAGGAGAAGTCATTTTGCATAATCAGTGAGCACCATCTGGAACAATTAACAAAATTCCACAGAACTCGGAGGATCAGTCATATTGGCTTATTAAAGATCCTGAATTATAGAAGCAATAAATCCGTGGAAAAATGAAGCGTACCCCGGCCTGTCATCACTATTTTAACTTCAAATACGCAAGAATATTCGATAAGGCTGAAAAGAAGAGATTAATATATGCAAATTAAGTCAAGCATTTTAAAAGCCCCCCAACAACTGTCTCCGATTTTTTTCTGTCTCTTATTACGAGCCTTTATGTTTTATTCATACACTGGCTCACCTGTCATTTTATAAGCTCTAATATTATGGGGGTATTATTAAAGTGCGTAAAGTGGCGCTTTAATTGGAAAGCTCTGTTGCATTTTCCAATTATTTAGAGCAAATTAAACGCAGATGCACATACTTTAATAAGGGAACTAATATCAGTTCTGGAAAATCAAAAATCATTGGCACTTCGGCTAATATTTTGCAAACTTAAGGTTTGAAACATCTGTTTTTATCTCTCTCTCTCTCTCTCTTATGAAGAACCACTTCTTAATTGAACACCTTTTAATATTGGTGAATAACTGAGCAGCATATTACAGTATGTAAAAGGCAACGTCAGCATTATTTTGATTAACGTGATACATACGTTAATGTATTAAGTTGTATAAGGGTTTACTGAATAGGTGAATATGTTCTGTTCCTTACAGAAAATGATGGACACTAAAACTACAAGCACTGCAAAAGCCCAGCTCCTAACTATTAAATATCTATAAAGACAATTTACCAATATGATATCAATGTTCTTTAAACATTTGAAAAGTCTCAGCTTATAATAAGTCCATGTATGTGACGCTTACCACATACATATGTGAAACAGTCTGCAGTTTAATGTCTGCAGTTTTTTTTATACATATTATTCCACTAATTAAATTGAAAAAAAATCACTGGAATAAAATTAATACTCCCCAAAAAAGAATATATTCAAATCCATCACTTCACAGATGTTGCAAAAGGCTCTTTTTCACACTGGTTCCTTCACTAATTAGGAAATATTCCCTTCAACCCATCATGCTAAATGAAAAATAAATGACATCAAAAATCTGCTGAACTTCAAAGAGACTGCGGTGAAACAAAGTACAGGTTGAGGAGTCTGGAAAGACCCATCTTGCTAAAATGAGCGTAGACTGTCAAATGAATGAGGGTTGCAAAATCAATGTGAATTAGTTTTTAATGCTCACGTAATAAATGTCAAAGCACAGGCCCCTTAAATCCACAGATAATGCGTCTGGCGATGACATGTGGAGTCTCATCCACCGGGCTAGACTTGTTGGGCCTTTTTTCCTGCGTGTGTGTGTTTTGTTCGGAAGTGACGGAAGGTTTAATCAAGAAAGCAGGCAATTCATCAATCCTGAAAGAGCTGGTGCTACGAGCCTGACAGAGCACACATGGTTTAAGCCCAGCTCGAACCTGGCCAGCTGTCAACACCCACACACATACATATATGTACATATGTATGTGCCCAGAATCCCCAACGTTTAAGGCAAATCCAGCTGTCTGTTCCAAATGGTCCTCAGGTCATAACTCAATTAATCAAAAAATTCAAATGTAAAGATTTTCAGGAGGCAAAAATTACAGACTGCTCAATGAAATTCCATGAGGAAATACTTCAAATAGTAATTTATATTTAGATATATACATAGGATTTACATATTATCAAAGCCGTAGCCTGGTAATTAGTGCACATACTCAAGACATGATGATTTGGTGCTCATGTGGCAGACACAGGTTCAATTCTTACTACTGTCTGACTACAGATTCTCTCTTTCAATAATTACACACTTCTTAACAATCTTATCAATAAAATACTTTTAAGATGTTGTTTATTAACAAGATTTAAAAGGTACTATATTTTTACTGTAAAAAGGTACCATATTTTTTTACTGTAAAACCATTGTGTCAAAGTACCTCTAAAATGTGGCAAAATGTGGTATGTCTGAATGACCTGGTTTTAGTGAAAAATATTGTTTAAGGGAAAAATATTGTTTTAGTTAGAATCAACCTGACTACATTAAAATACAACAACCAAAGTCATTTTAAGGGTCAGATGAGATAAAAACTAGCAACAGGTAGTTGTTACCCTGAGGACCTCTCTATGCATTGTGGACCACATACTGCGCTGTGGCCAAGCCAGCCTGTGTACACAGTTACTGACGCTTACAGAGACGTTGCTAAAGGAGGATCAATAGAACACACTACTTGTGTTGACAGAGTGATGATTGGTGGCAGAGCATGTGTCAGCCTGTCAGTCAAAACTGCATTACCATGGCAACAGGGAAGCGGAATTCCATCAGCCATCTTGCTGACAGAACCTTTCCTTTCTCTTTGGCCTCACTCGAGAACAAGTCAATCTTCTGTCACTTTAACCATGTCAAAAGCAACTGGAACAGTTTAATGTGCCAGTCACTTACTTCAGCCACTGGAACTCTGATATGATCAGTGCACCTGTAATCACAATTATGCTTAAACAATCTTTACATGACTGGGTGAAATCTTTATGGCTCTGTTAAAACCAAAGTGTTGAATAATAAATGTGTGAAAATATTAAATAAAGACGGAGGGGGCAAAAAAAGAGCAATACTTCATTGTAAGTGTTTGTCTTGTTTTACAAAGAGGTTATGTGCGCAATCATTTAAAAAATAGTTCTATTTTTTAATACTAATAATCCTATTAGTATTAAAATTAAGTATTAAGTTTATAAACAATGCTAAAGCAAAATAAAAAAAGAATAATAAATGAAATGCTTTAAAATCTCATTTTTTTTCTGGTAGATCAATAAGATTAGATAGAGAACAAACTGAGATTTTTGCTTATGCCTCCAGCTTTTCCAGATTTTTCAGAAAGATCCCAACAATGTCTCACACTGTTCTCTGATTAATCAAAACGAATTAAAGTCTACAATCAAATGTCAGAGTTCAATATAAACTAAAATCAAATTATGTGAGCTATGCTGTCTACATTAATGTTACACTGTAAAAGAATGAGACAGTGCTTTACATTCATTAAGACAATAGATGTAACTTTTTATTTCTCAGCAATTTAAAATGAATCATTTGAGACAAAGTCGATGCTTTGATACGCAACTCAAAGTTTCCTGAAGTATGAAAGAGCAAACTCAGACAATAATGTTCTTATTGGAACATTAGGGATGTAACAGTACAGAGAGACTTCTGCTACAGATGAACTCATCCTCACCACATGGTGTCTCTCTCCAGCCAGAAAACACACGCGCACACACACGCACGCGCACACACACGCACGCACACACACACACACACACACACACGCACGCACACACGCACGCACGCACACGCACACACACACATGCCTTCACAGCCCAAAGTTCAGTTGTAGACATGAACCAGATCTGCGGGGCAAAGATGATTAATGGAATTTCCTAAAGTGCAAATATTTGTGCGTAGTGTGCATTAAAGTGCTACATGTGTCACCATTTACTGTAAATAAGTGAAGATTGCTAAAAATTAACTTTTGCCCACACCTGCCAATGGTGCATGAACTAAAAAAATTACCAGCCATAAATGATTCTTACTGGCCGTAAAAAATATTTAGCATTATTTGTACTTAAATATATATATTTTGTCCCTAATACATTGAAATTGTTGTAAAAACTGTAACAAAAAACATAAAGGCCCATCATAATTTCATATTTTCATTTTTGTGGCTTAATGTGAAATATATTCCAAGTTAGGTGCCCCCAAATAAAAAGTATGTATTTAAAATAACCATACAATAAATGTTATATGTGAACATGAATTTGAAATATGAGTAATTACAGACAGCTGGCAAATGTTCAGGTGTCTCATCTCACATTAGACATCTGTGATCGTGCTTTCAAATGATTCTGTCATTTGATCTTGTACATGCATGTAAAATAATTTACAACAAACTTGTGTCAACAAATTATAGACAAATTATAATTATTTTTTATATGGTGGCTATATATCACCATCACTTCAGTGATATATGAGCGTAATATAGATACATGAAGCTAATATTTGTGTATTGTAGAGGGACTGACCTGATTTAGTGTAGATGTTTTGGATGTTGTTCTCATAATCTGGCCTGACGATGTTTTTCTTAGAAGGGCTGGAGGTTGGAGACTCTGGGAATTGTCTAGGAAAGAAAGGCAGAACTGACCCTATTAACAATGTGCAAGTCATAGATATGGAAAATAATGAGAGGAAAAGCTCAAACAGAATCACTGTTGTCATTCTAAAGAATCTGGAAGGAACTGTCATGCACAGAGATTCAAGAAGAAAATTCTCTGGAATTCTTAAAAAATTCTCAAAATATTGGTGCTATACTTTTTTGTATAGTTTGTAATTTAGTAAGTTTGTTAGTGAGGTTTTACCCTTTAACAGTTTAACAAGTACATGTACATGTAACTAGTACATGCTTTTATAAAAATATGGTCAATCAATAATGTTAGTGATGGTTGGTCTTTAACCACCGTGAGTTTCTGACTACATCTGATCATTAACCTTCCATTTCCTCTCCATTCCTGTCTGTGGCTCTTAGGTGCCTGTGAGTGGTTGTCATGGAGTCAGGGTAATAAGAAGGGTTTCCTTTCCTTTACCACACACACACACATACCAACAGTCCAGAAACTACAGCCAGTCATACACACACACACACACACACAGTTTCTATCAGCTCATCATTGTGTGTCTGGGTTATTAGTGTCACACAACACGGACAGCTAAACTGCTGTGTTTACATTTCCTTGGAGCATTACACCAGATCACTATTATATTATTAGTACAATGTACAGTATCTACTGTAATAATTTTGCAATACCAATGCTGAAAATGTTCTGAACCAACAAATAAATACACGAAAGTCAAACATTTATGGAAAAAACACAACAATTCGGTCATTCTGATAAAGTTGCTTTGTTTGCACATTTAAACGCAAAAAACGCTGTACGTAAAATACATCTTATAAATACAATCTTATAAACTCAGATTAAAATGCATGAACAAAAACTTCTCAAGTCTAAATGCTTAAACCATATCAAAGTTTTGTGAAAGAGCAAAAACTTGTGTACGCTGCAATTCACGGACAGCTTGAACTTGCTCTCCTCATCAATCAAAAACTAGTGAATTACACTCTCTGACTCACTCACGGGAATCAATAAATCCACTGCCGCGACGCCCGAGTCTCTCTGCATCAGAAGAGCTGCATAATTCTGCTTTAGACATGCTTTGAAGACCAAATAAGCATCTCCAACAGGTTACAGAATGCATCAGATGCATTAAAGTCAGGCAGAGTCATGTTTGGAAGAAGATTAGGAGCAAAGTGACACCGCCAAGGGGAGTAAGATGTCATTTAGGCGGCGGGAGAACGCGGGTTCCAGGATAAGTTAGGAAGGTAAATGCGGAAGTGGATGTCGGAAAAGCTTCTGAAATGTGATATCAATGCAAAGCAGGAGATGCCTGGATGTTGAAAATAAAGGAGGGGCGTGTTTGAAATAAATAGATGAAATGTTTGAAGTGCCTGGGGCGAGAAAAATGCAAAGTTATTCTGATGTACTTTAGAATTCATTAAACAAATATGAAAACTTAAAAAGGCAGACAACCCAAAAAGTGTTAGGTAATATTTAAATAAGCTTATAATCTTTAGTATTTAAGTCAAAAACATAATAAAGACTGAAATTAAAAAGGCTACACTAGTTTTTTCCAACAAGAGTAGAAGATAAAAGAAGATTTAAATAACAGAAATAAACCCCTATAAAGATCCATTGCCACACTGCCACTTTGTACACTGTGTCCACCAAGCAGATCAACATATTCAGCAGAATTAATGACTGGAAACACCGGCTCAGCCCCAGAATGCAACTGTGAGTGTAAACACAACACAGGGTTGCTGCGACCGGCTATTCTGCATTTCAATCAGGTGTGATGAGATAAATAAATGCAGTAATTTCTATCAGGCGCAATAAAACATGCTTCCTGACAGCCTGTGGTATTTATGAACTGAAGACTGCAACTCAGATTTATTTCTCTCGATGGGGCCGACTTCTCCCTGTTCATCTGCATCAGCATTTGGCCGTGTTCAATTCGGCCCAATGGTGAATTTTTAAAAGGTTGGCATCAATCTTGTGGAACCGATTGCCACATTTAATGAAGACTTTCCTTCGTTTGCAAAGGTTGACTCGAACGCAGGGAGGAAAGAAAGCCGGGGACACGGCTCCAGGCACGTCAGACGCTTCACAAACAGCCATAAACTGAAAAGAGACGGCACTGGATGCTCTTTCGTCGAATCCGGCCTTAACTACCCCAGTCACTGGAGCAGGCGAAAACAATAGAGACTGATACGGAACGGTACAGAAAATGGAAATGAGATATATTCTGTGAAAAGCCTGTTTATGACATGAATCTATTTGGACATAAAACATCAACAATTTGATAAGGTCACAAGAGAGATAAGAGAAGTTGGTCTTTAGAGAATTTACCATCTGAAGATGATCTAATGTCTTGTGTACATTAAAATAGTCATTATTTGAATAAGCCATTGTACCAGTGTTAAGCACCAACAAGAAAACTCCAAAACAGCCTTTGAGCCGTCTCATAAAGTAACTGGATATGGCTGAATCAACGCAGGCTTCAGGAGCGAGCAGTTTTCCTATCTTCAGACCTGTCAAACAATATAACCGTACTCAATCCCAATTCTGTTGATTCAACGGTTTCAGGAAACACAGAGTTTGGGTAACATATGGCAGATCAATTACACACATCTAATTCTTAAAATAAAACCACAGCAAGTGTATCGCTACATAATCAACAGCAGCGCAAGGCTTAGATTACGTTGGCCGCTGGAGTTTTGAGAACAATTAATCATCATTCAAACACATCAGAGCCATATTGACACACATCCCTATTGTGAACATTAAATTACAACATAATACCTCACAGAATTCCAACAGAATGGGATTAAAACCAGGCAGATGTAAACAATTACATCATTTGCTGTAGTTTGTATGCTGTAGTTTGAGAGTTTACAAAGATAATGGTAGCTGTACAGACTGCTTCTGTATCCTGTGACATTTTATATCCTCTTCAACAAGCTAAACAAATAAAAGGAGAAGGCTGGAAAGCTGAGAGGCTGAAGACAGACAAAGGACTCGAGATACTCAGAGGACAGTTGATGGTTGATTCCTAATAAGGCCAAATGGAAGACAAGTGAAAACAAAAGACAAGCTCTGAAGAATATCGCAATGACTGGTAGGTGGAGGAGGCTTGACTTGGGATGGAAGGTCTGGACAAATTAGAGGCAAGTCTTCAAATGAGAAGACAGGCACATCAGAGCAGTGTAGGTGAACTACAGAAAGATGGACTTCACTCAAAGAGGAAATAAATGGGCAAATTCACGAAATAGTTGCACCACTTTTGTGTGTGCTTTTTAAACACAGAGGTCTGTGCCTTCTTCACCTCCATAACCTGAAAAACCTCAGAACTGACCCACAAGAAATGCTATATTACTGTGCAAAACAATTCTGCCCTACTATAAATTTCCAGTTGTGTTTGTTCCATTATCTTATTTGAATAACTGCTTTTGTGAATCCAACATACAGGTAGGTATTGTGTTACTGCTATCAGGTGTAACTGAACATTAATGAACTTTAGTTACTTTAGTTTAGTTTCTGTTAATTATTTACAGTTTTTACATGCAATTCAACAGTAAAATTTTCCACAATTACAGCCCAAGTAATTTTAAGCAAGATCGCAAAAGAGCCAATTAGTCGGGGTAATTTCACTATCAAACGCCTAATGTCATGTGCTGAAAACTCCACGGGTGGCTGATGAGAAACTCAAGAATGACGTAACTGCAGAAGGACGCGTCTGTTTCTGAGAGGAGCTATAGAACATCTGTCACGCTGTGGACAAATTCGCCAAAGCCTTCGTTGAAGCAAAGACCAGGATAAAACCGATATATAAAAATAATACAGCGAGAACTGAGAGAAATCTGGAAGCGGGTGTTTTGACACTCATCCGAGATGCTCAATGACAACACCTCAGCGCTCGCTCCGATCAGGCAGCCCACACAGCCCACGGTGTGTAGACAGCTGCTCTCTGCAGTGGCGGCTTTCCTGCTTGTCATTATCCCACTTAAAGTTCCACGTCAGGTGTGGAGAAATCTTCAAGAATCCCGCTGCGAAATATAGGAGTGTAGAATCTCCAAAGAGCCACAGATCTTTGCTGATGATTCTATTGTTTGTGGCACTGCTCGGTTTGAGTTTACTTGATGTGTATGGACATTTGCAACCTTTTTAGAGCTTTCTGGGAAAGGGTACACAGAAGAGTGTCTGAAAAAAGCGCATTCGGGGATGGCGTCGTACAGATCTCGTACAGGGCCTGCTTTCTCAGAGAACTGGTGGATCACCCGGTGCTTGTGTTCAGGAGGTGACACACAGGTCACGGGAATGAACAGAATAGAATCACTGACACACATCCATCAGCACTATGCTAACACTGTATAAAGCACCCCAGACTTTCCCATAAACAATGTTTTACCAGCAAACACATTCACTATAGTGCAATAGGTCACAGTTAACTCACAGTGATGCAATAAGTTGTTTAAAGTTGTTAAAAATCTATATAAAACAGCAAAAGAACGATGTGAAATATGCAGATTTTTGTAATAAATATTTGGTTAAATAAAAATATTCGGTTACTTTTATAAAATGGTTAGCAAATCATAAAAATATAAATGTATTTATTAAAATATTATATAATTATTATATATTAAATTATTATATATAATTATCCAATAAACAACACAGTGAAGTAGATGCAGTAACACAATGTTATAAGAAAAATAATCTGTAGGAGCTGTACAATGAGACAAATAGCAGCTTCACAGCCACAACTTCTGACCAATCAGCATCCTGGAACGGAGCTAAACATTTTTGAGACCTAAACTTAAAACAGAAAGTTTGCTAAGTCCAGCCAAAGAGGGTTTTTTATTTACTGACCTCCAGCAGGGAATGAGACGAGTGAATCATGCGACACCATTAAAAAAAACGTCCCGCTTACAATGGGAAATATGCTTGACCTTTACATTTATATTGTTCTGCTTCTGGATATAAACTCTTTCTCTGCCTTATATGGCCCTATCACTCAGAGAGAAATGCCCCAAACCTTGATTCTATGAAGAAAAAGACAAACCGAAATATTAGCACAAGGCAACTTTATGTTCTCTGTCAATCTAGAGGTCAGACATCAGAGGGAAAGATGGCAGTTTTATCTGGAGGACATATAGCATTGGGGATGGGGCAGAGGATGAGGTCTGACCTGAGAAACAACAACCCTACAATCTATGGCTCAGAAACTGGACTGACCGTACCCAATCTGAATGAAATACAGCTCATATGTTGACACCAGGCATTTTGAAGCCACAGGCAGATATACAATAAGCATTATTATGTCATAATGAAAAAATGTAAAAATACTACATGTAAAAATATAGGGCTGTGATTAGTCCAAATAAGTGGGCAAATGTTTGAACATTTGAGTAATTAAATTTCAAACAGGCAACATAGGAAACAAATATTATAATAATATAATCTAATTAATCTGCACACACATATTAATTATTGTCGTTATAGCAAGTTTAACGTGTACAAAAAACAGTGTTTGAACTTAAAAGGGTCAGTTTTTGAAGTTAAAGAGACTTTGTCAACTTTCAACCAGCATAAAATAAAACTTTTCTGGAAAAGATTGCCTACCCTGCTTTTAAGCTAGTCAAAATCTCATGTTCTACCTCACCTTTTTCTATGATTATATAATTCTATAACATATATTCTCCTATATTTCTGCATTACATACATCTTGAAATAACATGTACAGTCCATATTTTATTCCATGTTAAACCAAAGCAAGCAAAAATGAGCAGATGTTGACAATTCTACAATAAACAAGTCCAAAAACATCTCCAATCTAACATGTTCTTTTTGCCCAGATTCACAGATTTCAGATGGACATCGGCACAGATGTATGAGCATGAAATGTAACAATAACAAAAGTGCACGGTCTGTGATCACAGCAGGCAGCAGAGGAAGGAGGTGGGAATCTTCGCTTGGAGATAGTTTTATCTTCCCATACTTGAAAAGTGGCATTCAAAGAAGTGAGGAATTAACAGAGTGGGACGGAAGTGTGTGAAAAGAGCGTGTAAAAGTGGATGCAGGAGGACTCAAAGACATCAAACGCTTCTTTGCCCCAGCTGGCTCTTCCAAAAACACACAGCACAACGGCTTTACAGCAGCTATGAAACCATGGTACATTTCGGGACGTTGCCCTAGTGCTCAAAGAGCAAAACTTCACAGGATGTCTTAAGCGGAGCTCAATGATATAAAAGCAGCCAATGATCACTGAGACTTTGTAGGAACTGACCTTAGAACAGACACCCGTCAGAATTTAATCTGATGTGAACAAAACTGTGAGAGCAAAATGTACAGTCCGTTTAATGTTATACTGTTGTGTACAGTACCTGGGTGTTCAAAGACATGCAGCTGATATATTGAATGTGAAACATTGTTTTGTGTCCACTATAAATTTGTAGGAATATGTATTTTCAATGTTTCATTGGCTGAATAATCAACATCTGTATTCCACAATGGTAACAACTTATTGAACAGCCTGTATTTCAATCTCAAAGCATCATTTCCATTCACGTGAACCTAAATATCTACTTTTTAAAATAACCTAAATATCTACTTTTAATATCTCTAATTTACTTTCTGAGTGGCTTTTGTTAATGATGTAACTGACAGTCGGCGATCATCATGAATTTTTTACAATAAAATACAGTTAAAATCCACTTGGCTTGCAGATTTAAAATTCCATCTTTATGTGTTCTGTGCCAGGAAGCTACCTGCCCTCTGGCAAACTCAAGTTTTTCAACTGGCATCACCCTCACATGCCCCCAGTCCACATCTCCACTCCAACCACCACTGAGAGGAGCAGTGATTGTTTATTTACTATTTACTGTGAGGAGGAAAAACCCCACTACTTCCTCCTTATAAATAATTGACATGTTTGAGTTGGATGAGGTACAAAGTCACACATGCTCTGGGTCTTCTGTCCTTCAGGCTCTGTGTGTGTGTGTGTGTGTGTATGTGTGTGTGTCTGATGGGCAAACATTGTGCATGTTTGTCAGCTCTCCTCAATGTGGTTTCTCCATCTCTAGCACTTGGATAAACTTTAGAGTTTTGAAGGAAAACTTAGCATTTAGCAGACACTGTCTTTTAAAGCAACCTGCACTGTGTTCACAACCCTCACAGGAAAACAGGGGTTAAGTGGCTTGCTCAAGAGCACACGTCTGATAAAGTGGGACTGTGATCTCAGAATCTAATTCAACCTTTGTTTTATTAGCATTCTCATTTATTAGCTACCCTGTCATTTTACAATAGATCACACCTAGTTGAACAAACCTTGACAGCTTGGTTAGGAAAGGAGATATTGAAAAAAAAAAAAAGCCTTTACATGACAGATCACGACACTGCAAAACCATTATTTTTTTCCTATTGGAAGATAATGGAAGGTGGTACGTTTACATTGCAAAAGTGATTACGTTGGACACAAATGTTAATACAAAATGTATCATCAATATTTCATCAATATTTCTTCAATGTGTAATCTCTATCAGTGTTGGAAATTACACATATTTTTAATTTTATTTCTTTTACATTTAATTACAAATTCTATTCATTTCAATGAATGTCTTACCTGGCATCATTAGAAGTAAAAGTAGAGGCAGACATGGTTTTGTGTGCTGTTCCCTGCAACTGAGTGACTTTTCCCAGCCGGCACCAAATCCCCAAACTATTCAGTTCTCTGCAGAGAAACACAGTTTTGTTTAATTCTTATTGAACAATACAAATATGTATATTCATGTAAATAAAAGCCTCTTTTATTTGCACGAAACTCTGTATTAAACTCAGAGATTAAACTCTGTAGCAACAGCCAGTCTTTGCAACAACATTGTATGCATGAAATAAAACATATACTGTTGTCTGTCTAATACAATCTATTGCTAGCAGTAAATATCAGGGGTGGCTTTAAACGGTGTTGGAAGCACAGCATCAGTACAGACAGAGCCCACGATGCCTGTAGCAGGCCGCAGGCACTGAGGGGCACTGCAGGGAACAGAAGCTGGTCAAAAATACAGACAACCCAAAAGAACAATCCATTTCGGTTTCAAAAACGACGATTCGGGGAGCATAACAAACATGGCTCCGGGATATTTACTTCTGCGCTTCTTTTTTCTTCCAGGCAACAGTGACCGAAACAGCATCACAAACTTGACATGTTTTTCAAAACGTGTGTTTGACGCAGATATTTTTATTAGCCAAAGATTTAATAACTCACCCTATATATGTGTAATTAGCGAGGCTGTGCTTTGATTTTCCCTGTATGATCACATCACATACACCCGTATCAGTGGTGTGTCTGGGGACCATCTTCACACACAACCTTTCCTTCCTCAAAGCTTGTTCTTCTGTGAGAGAGAAAGAAAGAGAGAGAGAGAGAGAGAGAGAAAGAGTGAGCAACATAAACAGCCCTAATTATGTCTTTCATTAATCAATAGTCAAACTACATTTACACCAGAGTGTAAATGTGCCTATATATGGTACAGTCCCATAGTCTCATAACTATGAGGTACTTGTGCATTATCTATGTTATGTGTTTATTCCCCACACAAACACGCTGTCTGACCTATTCGTCCTTGGGAAGCCTTATAAAAAATGACAAACAATATAATGATGTTTTTTTAAAAAAACTACCTATTTTCAAACAATTTATTCACAGAGACAAGCTAAATATATATATGCATTAATATTTGAGCACCTTATAAATGCAACATGAATGTGTGGGCCTTGAAGCGCTGTGTCTGTATATGTAGCCCATCATGATAACATAAAAATGGCATTTGTTGAAAGCTAAAGGGGAATCTTGTATAAGAAGGATATTAAGGCAGATTTTCACCAGGACTTGATTGAGAGTGAGATGGCAATACAGTGAGCTGTGGCATCTATTAAACATGGCTTTACTACAATAAAGCTCTGCATTAAAACCCGGCCCGATGAGACTCCATCTTCTTTTTAGTCATTCCTCCAGAACCCGCTACCAGGCTCGCCAATATTACTTCTGGGCCCCATCCTATTCGTTTCGAAGGAGCGCCGGGCGAGGGCCGTGTAAACGCAATAATAATGAAAATAATAAACATGCTGCCCCCACTCCCAGTGCCAAAATAATATTACATTCTCAAAGGCACGGTGAGAGGAGCAGACGGTGAAAGAGAGAAATGCATAGCGCTCAAAAAGCACTAAACCATCAAGGGAATGCATTTCATTAATATTAGATAACCACCATCCACTCCCGCTCTGCACAAATAAATACATAAATAAATAAGCACATCATAAAGAGAAAGCTGGGTTCTGGCAGAGATAAACAATGACTCATCGTTCTCTTCTCCTCCTACCTCCAGGCAAAATGTTTATTTTACTCTTTCCTACTATCATAAATTAAGCTAAACCTAAGCCGTGAAACATTCACATTTGCAAGCTCAAGAGAAGCAGTCCCTCAAGACGACTACAGAGGAGAAACAGGGTAAAAGAAAAGAGGAGAAAAATAGATTATTTTTTGAAAACTCTGCTTACGGCTATCCATGGTGTCTTGAATTGAAGTGAAGCCCTCGGGCAAACATTCTTTCAAGTCCTGCAGCTTCATGTCCACCACTACGTTGCATAATTGCTTCTGTCAAAAATATAGTAATACAAAAGTGATTATGTGTGTTTAAGCATAATAACGATAACAATTAACTTCAACTTTTAATCAATAAAGTACTTTGATGGATTAAAAGAATGGCTGGAACCGGGTTTTAAGTTAAGTATCAACAGGGTGGCAGTTGTTGAAAAATTAACCTAATGGCAAGTAAATTGAGAACCAATTGACCACAAATATTTATTACTGGCCATTCAACTATATTTGTATTATTGTAAATGATATTTTGTCTTTATTTATGTCCATTTATATAAGTGACAATATTGTATTGAACTATTTTTTCCTCATATATTTGTGACAAACAGCTTCGATCATGTTGCCACTCGAAACGTCATATACCGCATCAGTCTGTGAAATGCCACCTGTCAAAAAACATGAAGGCACATTGTGATTCTGTTCCTCATATTTTCATTTTGGTGTGTTGCCACATGCAGCTCTGGAGAAAAAAACAAATTGCAAAATTTCCATTGAGGTGGACAAATGTTTTCTGTAGTCTTTGATTTGAATTTGAGAACAATGTCGCCGTTCCAAATAAAGTTACCAGCCAACAGGCTTTATTTACTAGCATTTGGCTCTTAGCAAGTTAGTGCTAATTTTGGTCCAGATTATGTATAAAAAGCCTATTGTAGCATTTGAGACATGCACGCACACACACTCAAATTTGTTGAACCACTGCCCTCTTTTAGGCATGCAAGCACCTGTGTGCTAGCCATCATCCTCAGACATGGCAGCTTAGCGCCAGGGCCAGTCGGTGGCAGGCCAAATTGCTCGTGCTTTAGAACAGGGAGTACTTGAAAACAATCAGGAGCTGTTTAGTTGACATTTTCAAGCATGACTTTTTCCCTCAGCCTTCCCTCATTATGTTTCCATTTTCGGCAGTAATAAATAGCAATAATCCAGCCGAACCCCTGAAAGAGTGCAGCTAGCGTGGCGTGACGAGTCCGACATTCCGGAATCCGTCGCTACTGTTGCCTGGCAGTTATTACCACTACAGACCATTTTTATTCATAGTTTTTTTTTGTATTCTGACTTGCGGGTACGAATATGGATGTGTGCTATTATTATGCATGAGTCCTGTTTTTTTTCTTTTAACACTTTTTTAATACAAAGATGTAGGAGAGATTTTTTCCCATCAGGACCTGACAAAGGGCCATCTACCTCCAACCCTGAGTATGATAAATCACAAACTGTTTACTTCCAACCACATAATTCACTGGCTAATTTTGCAGAATCTGTTTTTGTCATAGACAATTACAGTGGGGGCCACTTTGACTGACAGACAAAATAGCCTTTGTTGATAGCGCTGCCATGTTTTATTAGCGTCAGGGACTTCAAAACAGTGCAGACACGCATTTTAAGACTGCGTGCTGGAGAGGTGGCAGAGGGGACTGATGTGGTACATACTAAAACCACAGCTTTCATTGAACTTGATCAGCAGGCGGGAATGTACAGGGATCGGCAGGGCAAAGCAGCCACAGTGAATTACTGCATCTCCTGATGTAGTTCCATTGCCATGACAACAAATACTATACATATTTGTAAGAACCACCATTCTTTATTTTAGTTCTTGAATAAAGCAAAATGAAATGAATAAAGCAATTAATTCATTTATTCAATATTTCTCTTTTTAAGTAAAAAATATTTGGCTGGTCATGTGATTTTAACATGGCAAACTCCAGGTTCTCATGTAACTGTAAAGACAATGAACATATTTAAAATACTAAATTTTCTCTAGGGATAAAACAATTTAAAACATTTTTTTTTTTTTTTAATAAAAATCGTGACTGCACCTTTAAAATGTAATATGGTCAATTAACTTAACTTTTGTGTTGCCCAACAAACAAACAAACTATATTTAGTAAACCACACTTCACAGAACCACAGAATTCCCAGCAGAAAAATACTGCACATTCCTGACCAAAGGTTAATGTGACAGATTAATGATTTACCATGTGACAGGAATGTTTTTGAATGTGTGCCATACATGTGTGTTTAACAACAGCGAATGAATGCTAGACAGAACTTCATATCATTTGATAATCATTAGTCCATAGATTAACAAAAGCAATTTCTCAGACCAGTTGGTCATCAAAAAAAACATACATACAT
The DNA here is from genome assembly GCA_036877625.1 of Ambastaia sidthimunki. NCBI lineage: Eukaryota > Metazoa > Chordata > Actinopteri > Cypriniformes > Botiidae > Ambastaia > Ambastaia sidthimunki. The sequence goes on from JAZGTK010000168.1 coordinate 85,698, forward strand.
TTAGTCTGTTTCTTTTTAACAAAAAGCTGAAATTAGTGCTGAGGCTTAAATTTTGTTTCAACTGTGTGTGTAATTGGAGAAGCAGATGCAACATAGATAAGTAACACTGAATAACAATGACCCACCTCAACAAGCTTATTAAACATCTATTTTTGCCACCCTCACGTTATCAACAAGCAAGACCCAGTTATTAACACAGAGTAAATTTGAAAATATACAGACAGCATTTTTTGAGGAATTTTAATTATGACGGATAACTAAAGGTAGATAGATTTATAAGACGACATTTGCTGTGTAAGCTAAAGCAACAAAAGCGAACAGAGTGAGACTGAAGGCAGAGCATCTCTAAGTCTTCACTCGTTCACCCTAAATGAAGACCGATAACCTAAACAGCATGAATGGGCTGCCTGTTGTTCCTCTTTTGAGACAGAGATACTTGCACATAAAAAGCCATTCATTCTCAATTTGGCTCAGCCGAACGAGAGGTAAATGTTCAAAAAACCTCCAATTCGCAGAGGACCCTTTGCTCTAGGTGCCCCTTTATGAGACATATTGGTACAGCTGTTTGATGTGTCATATTACATAAGCATGAATCCCCAAAATCAAAAGTTGACATTTTTTGGATCTTCGATGAGCGGCTGGGAGGTATCACAATCGTCTGCAGGGACCAGGTTAATTCAACAAAATGAAATCATAAACTATGAATGCAGAGAGTCGCACTTATGAATAATCATAAATCAAATTCCTTCGGGAGAGTCTGAGATCATCAACAAATATTCAATGCAAGAACTCTGGGAATTTATACATCAAGCGAAACAAATTTTCAAACCGTTCTAAATTCAGAGAAGTGTTTGCATTCATCTTAGATACTTTAAAGGACGGAACGTGTTTTGAAGGAGTTTGTGATCAAAGATCTGAGCGGAACCCTAATGAGGGACGAACTGAAGCAGCCGGGCCAAACACAGCCCGTGACAGTGTGTCAAGAAATTTAGGAAAGACTCGCGATGAGTACTAAACTTGCACGTTTTCACTTACATTTTTTGTGGAGGAGGATCGGCTGAAGCACAGATAGCGCGTGACCTTGGATTTGAATATGCTGTCCTTCCACAGGTTGGCGTCAAAGCCATCTGTTGTTTGTGCAACCTACGTGGGAAATGAAAAAAAAAAAACTGAGAAAAACGTGCATGGAGGTGAGATCAAGATAATGTATGGATGCCATGTGTGTTTCCTTTTTTTTTTTGCTTGGTTCTATGCATACTTGGTTTAATTAAGGCTTTCTTGGGCTCTCGCTCCATCTCATTACAGCCCGACACAAGTGAAGAAAGTTCCTTAGCCTCGAAAAAAGGCTAAAAATATCACCAACCCCGTGGGACAACCAGAATCAAATGAGACCTCACAAAGAAGTCCTGGAACAAGCTAAATAAGACTTCATTGTGCTCTGCAGAGATGAAGCACCGGGCCTTCCTGTACGCTGCAAACTATCTCTATTTTCTCCTGTTTGCCCATATAAATAAATTTAGAAAACAATATTAATTTCAATGACTGACAAAGCATAAGTTCATAATACTTGTTCTAACACAATATAGTTATATCATCAAAATACAATTTGACCATGAGGTAAGAAAAGTAAAAATTGGAGATGTTTATTTACTGACAGACTGATGGATGGATACAGCAAGTGCTTGGTGGAGCTACACCCTCAGCAGCCGTTGACTTGGGCAAACACTCTCTGGAAGAGTCTATACATCAACCACAATATCCTTCCCTCCTCCCCATCTCCCTCCTCCCCTTACAAGACAACCCGTCCTGGCCACTTTTTCCAGGTCAGTGCCCCGCTCCTCCTGTCAGAGTAAACAAAGAACCGGAGCTGTGAAGCCCAAAGTCAAACAGGGAGGAACCAGGCACCAAAGCAGTCAGTATGCCACTACACAGCCGGGGCAGGGAACGCACCCTGAATGTGGAAACAGTTGCCAAGCACTGGGATCTGAAGAGACTAGGAGAGAGACTTCAGCCTCTAACCCTTCAGCCTCGAAAAAGCTCAACACTTCATACTTAATCAAGAGACACTTTAACATACGTCTGTCATTTCTGGTTTGCTTTCTGCTGCTAGAGAGTTAAGCCACATTTAGAGGTTGTTGATAATTAGTAATGAGTGAAAGTTCTAAAACTCTTGTTTTAAGTACCTGCTAAAAAACAAATTTTTTACTTGTTAGTTGTGTTGTAAAAGTTAAAAGTTAATAAAAACATTTGTTTTTGCAAACAAAGTAGCTGCATACCGAAAAAGTTAGATGAGTACTATCTAACTAGCTGTTGTTGAACTCTTGCAAAAACTAGCAAGTGAATAACAAAAGTATTTTCATTTTAGTTTTTACAACAGTTTTGTTCCACTGATTAGGCCACAAGTGCCAATTTCACTATGCTGCACTGTTATTTGGTACAACAGCACTTGTTATTGTGCACTATTGCATAATTATATTTAGCTGTGTAAAAGAAGTTAATAAATAAAAGTGTTTGTTTGTGCAAACAAAGTAAAGCAGTTGCATCCTGCTGCGTGTGATGGAGGGAAAGGCCAAACGGAACCGGGCCCCTGAGAGCATTCTGGTGCCATGTGTGCACACCGGATCCTCAGTGCCAGTGGGCAGAAAACCTGAGCGTTGTGCCAACCCACATACAACCTGCCGGAGACGGCAACAGTTGGGATAGGAAGTGAGGGAGAGAGAAGAAAGAAAACACGGAGAGAAAAGAGGAAAGCAGAGAGGAAGAGCTCTAGCTGCCCGTAAGCCTAGCGTGGGATATTTTTTATACTTTGTTTGCTTTGTGCTTTGTTTTATTCACAAAACTTCCCCTCTCCCTTTCCGCCCTGCTTCTTTTCTCTCTGTTTTAGACACACCCACATACACAAACACATACACACCCAACACACACATAGTATATTCCTAGAGGCCATTGATACTGTTGTCCTAGTTTCCCCTCACAGTGCTCTGGGATTGCTGAGAGTTGCAGAAGTGCTGGAAAACCAGCCACCCTTGTGTCAGTGCCATCTGAGTCCTAAACAAACAAGGCATGCTGGTGCCAAGCTCTGCTGGAGGCCTCATCTGAAAGAGTCTTTACACTGTATCCTCGGGGTATGCAAGAGCATTCAAGGCCAGAAGAAGAGCCACAGTCTTCATTAAAGTAAATTTGATCAATAAGTACGTTTATGTCAACAAGGGGAGTAAATAAAACCTTTTTGGACATTTTAAGATGAATTTGGAGTAAAATATGTAGTCTTTTAATTGGTAAAAGTTATAGCTGCCTATTGTATTCTCATTTGCTGTTGATTCAAATCACAGATGTATTTGTATATTTGGCAACTGCACACTCACAACATTGTAGTCTACTGGCGGTTCTTTCTTGGATGCCAGCACACCAATATCAGTGATGGCTTCAGGCTGCAGCTCTGATATAGCACTGGAGATGTCCTGAAGATCTGGCATCCTCACTGCAGGAAAAAAATAAACTTTAAATTACCCACATACATCAGATTGTGTTTAACAATGGTTTATTCTATATTTAAACGAAACACCTCACACATCCCACCAACAAAAAGTGCTGTCCATAAACACAAACTAAAACACAGAAGGCAACACACCTCCGAGCTGTTAACAAGGTGTAAATTTATTACCACCAGCGTCTATGAAGACTTGAGTCCATATTATGTTTATCTATAAATATATTAAGCCTCTAATTGTATTTTCAAGCCACTGACTTACTGCTTGACGCAACTAGCTGGCAATCAGTGCAGAATTGCTACAGGAAAGAATATATGGCCTTCAGTATTAAAAATAGGATTTCGCTGAAACTGCGTTCATGTGGTGTTCTACATGAGAATAATGTCTCATGAGAATAAAGCAACATAAGTTATGTATTTAAGTACCATATTGCATTTTCCAATGTTTTATTCCCTAATCTGGTTAATCAGTCATGACCACTGTTTAATTAGCATGTCATGGTCAGGTCTTGTATGTTGTCTGTGCTTGCATTTATGTGTTTCTGGGTTGCCTTTACCATATGTATATTTGTTGTATGCCATTTACACTGTTATACTGCACTGGATACTGCATTAATTAATATAAAAGAATAAGAATATAGGATTGGCAGGTTACTTCGCAAGAGCACAACCCCACACACACACATTTAAACATGTGGATATGTACAAACACACACATACAAACACCTTTACTTTATCTAAACGGGGACATTTCAGAGACTGTTGTTTTTACACACAGCTATTTATAAGCACTAGAACCTCACCCACACTCTAACCCTAACAGAAAACCTTCTGTATTTTTACAATAAAAAAAAAAACTTTACTATATTTTTAGTGTTTGTACAAATGAAGACGAAAAGAAAGAAAGTTTTGCTCAGATTTGTCAGGTTTTGCTAACTGTTGTTTACACATTTGTCCTCAATAGATAGTTAAGTAAACCCTATACACACACACACTATATTGGTGCATTTCATCTGTATGTCTATAATACAGCTTCAGTGTTGGACTCACGGTGTCAGAAAACTGAGTGATTGCATCGTCACTGCGCTAATGTTCAGGCTTAGGAGCCTCCTAAAGCAAAAGAAACAATCATGCGGCGGGTCTCGTTTGTACACTAAATAAGCAGCACAGACACACACAATAATACTGCTGAGGGCCCAATTAGCAGGGTAATTAATTACTGCAAACCTTTTTTTTCCTCTGTAATGAGCTCCAGATATATGGAGTGGGTTGACGTTATGTTCTGAACAGTTTCAGATGAAATGGTTTTACCGGTGGCTGTATATAAAGATGAGGGATCTTCATTCTCACATTAAAGAGTGGGAGTAAACTTTTCACTACATAAATGCCACCAGCAAATCTCTGCTGGAAAATAGGGAAGTGCTAGCAATAGCTACGGCCTCCACACTTTTCTGTGCGTCTCTTACACTTATTCCAGAATATTTTTTACTGTATTGCCGCATCTTGTTTTATTAGCTGCACAACAGTCATTACAATATTTATGTAAACACACACAACACAAGGATGAGTAAATGACAACAGACCTTTCATTAATCAGTGAACTGGCCCTTTAAAATATTAAGACTAACAACTAATTAGACACTAACGTTGCAGTATACCTTTAAGGCTTATGAAGGCCTACGGTAAAAGCCAACATACATGATCTGGGATGGGCTAGCAATACAAACATAATTAGGCTCCACTAAGTAAAGTCTTTCCAAACAACAAGCAATGGCAATCAGATATTTTCAAGGAAATCTAGATCAATCGTTGTCTATTTTTGTCCCAAGATGCTTCAGTCTAGTTTCACTCCGCCTATGTGGAGGGTCCTTTGCCCTTTTATTAAATTACGTTTAAAGCAACCCACTGGAGTAAACGACACAGTTATTGCATTCAATCTAAATGTTTACTGAATTTATTGCAATTATGGTTATTAAATCTACAGGATTTACTGAGGCAGTGGAGGGTCTGTGTATAAAAAGCCATTCAGAGGGACTTATTAAGGAGAACCAAGGATGGCAAATTAGCTTATGGAAGGAGAATGATTTCTTTCTTGTGTTAATTTGTACACTAATCAATGCAGCCTTTTCCTAACTGTGCCGAGCCATTTGATTGTAAAGCTACTTTAGTTGAAGAATGTAGCACAGGCTGTCCAGGCAGGGGTGAGTTTCTATTGTACTAATGATGCACACTCATCTTACGGTGTCTTTATGTTAAAGATCAAAGCAGACTGAAGTGAATCCTACGTTCACTGCTACAGATTAAAAAGAATTAGCAAACGCAATGGACTGCACTTTTGAGAACACGATCAAACTAATGGTGATGTAAGGTCTCATAGAAAATAATGAACAAGCGTCACTTATGAAGTTTTGATGATTGATATACAGTACATACAGTCTCATTCTTGCGTAAGTTATAAAGAAAAAACATGTTTTATTTAGCTCAGTAATTATTGTTTAACAGACATCACTGTTACTTTCACCTTACCATCTAAAAGGATTTATTTGACACTTTTATATTTGAATTTAAGACGTTTTATTCTGTTTATATACTTCTCACGAATTAAATGAATTAAATATCTTATGCAGTTTATAAACAGGTGTGCAGTTGTTAGGAAAACAGTATTCGACGCAAGTTTTGTCAACACAAGTGTGAGCGCGTGTTTATTATTACGCAATTTACGCAAAAATAAATCGGATCGTCACCTTAATCGATTAAGCAAGTAATCAGGGAATTCTTGGAAGTTTACCTTGCTTACCTTAAGTAACCAAATATCGCAGACGTGCACCGCTCCGAGCCAACTTTTCCAAGCCCGCATTGTGCTTCCCACTTCCGGAATTAGTCACTTAATATCAGTGTGACAAATGATTTACTAGATCTGGAGAGGTATTGGAGCATAATAGTAACACCTGTTGCATATGTTGTATAACTGAAATATGTGCGAAAATAAGTAACTAGTTAATTAATAACTACAATAGTGGATGCAGAATGCAAACATGGGCCATCCATTTAAATTCTGTAGTGCAATAAGTAATATATAGTAATGTATTATATATAATAATAACAACAACCACAATATTTCTAATTATCTAACTACTATAAAATACTATACCATAAATTATAACTATAATAACCTAACTCTGTGTATATATGTTGTTGAACATGTTGTATACATGTAAAGGATCTCACTTGTGAGAGTTGCATAGCCAGTTGCTTGGCGCAAGAATGCATCAGTCTGCATCTTCTAAAGGCAGCCGCACAGTGGCATAATCCTGATGGATTTTACCCTGTCATTCTCTTAAAATAAATTTCAGAGAAAAGCAAACGTCCCGCGTTATCCAAGAAACACAAACTATAGCAAAAAGCATCTGTTAGCAACCCATTGTTCTGCTGGAGCTAATAACGCACAACAAGATCAAACGCACAGGAACTTAACAAGATTTAATGAACATAATAAGGTAATGAGACCTCTTACGCTCATCATCATTCATGACAAACTGACAATGAATCAATGCCCGTGCCCCAGAACAGGCGCCCGGCGCTTGCGTACGCTACTGACGTGTCAATGAGAGACTAATGGATGCCATCTCAACTGAGACTCGCTGTGTCAGTTTGGCTCGCAACCAAACCACCCAAAAGCCTGAGAAAAACACAGGGCAGATACGCTACATGTGTTTCATGTCAGAGTCGTTATGTGGCACTGAGGCGCGTCAGGTCGCACCTGCCTTTTTATGCATAGCACGATATGATGAGCCTACACTATATAATCATAACTTTAACTATATTATCAATGCCAAACCATGAGAATGCTTTGTGGACCATAAAAAATACAGTTGGTTTTCACTATTTCTTTGGCGGTGTAACAGCTAACACAGCTGTCAAGCGGAATCTCACGCACTTTCTGCAGTACAAACATCTCCACTAACTCCCCGCGTTGTTCCCCTTCATCCTGCTGTGTTATAGCGTCAGCTGAACTTCTCAAACGTCACACCTGACTCTCCTGACGAGGTGGAAAAAAGACGCTTTCTCCAACACCTCTACATTTCACAGACAAGCCTAAGCTGATGAAATAAAAAGCGGAGGGATGTTTTCAGAAGGAAGGAAAGTGGCACACCTGTTAAAGTAATGGTCTAATTATGGAAAAGGTGGTGAAGCGCTCAGCGCGAAACAGTCAGCGATCAGCATTCTCGCGCTAACCGTGAAAGCCGTCAGCCATTACGGGCTCGTTTTAATGTGCGCCCCGCTGCATGCTGGGATTTGCGGGTAAGATGAATGATGCCTGCATGTGTGAATATGTGTGTGATGGGGGTGCAGACGGTCCGCTGAGCGATGCAGATGGTACATGGGAGGGGGGATCATTAGATACGAGGGTGCTTTGTTTGCAGTACTGCATTTCGTACATTCCAATAAACCACCTCTTCGGGTCCAGTAAATGCCACCCGTACGGTTCACGTTCACGGCTCTTAATTTCCTACAAAAAGACCTTGTCAAAGATATTGGATAATAAGGACTTGCACAATGCACATATTATGTTGTTTATATGTCAGGGGGCACTTAAAAACAAACAAACAATAAAATGGACACGTTTAGAGCTATAGATCTTCGTTCTTCTGTTTCAACAGCCCGAAGCGATTTGTTGCTTTAGATTTTCTTGTCTTGTGATCTCAATGACAATGTTCAGAATAAGGGTATAACTTAAGTATAAAATTGATAAAGAGTTCATGCTAGCATTTTAACTTGATCACTGATATGCAAACATTTGACAATCATTGAGACAGTGTAGATTGTGTGGCATGCTATAATAACTAATAATGTACAGTAAAAGTGTTTTGCTTGTTTTTAAGGAATTATTAGGCCTATAACATATGCAATAGGCATAAAACAATCTAAAATAATATTGTTTTAAAAGATAGATTGAACATTTGTACCTTTAAATCCATTTGTGCATGTTACGGGTCAACCACCCTTACATAAATGGTAGATATACGGGGCGGACACTTACCAGAAACAAATCTTATAATGTTTTATAACATTATTGCATGCTCTTCTGTAGCTATTTTCCGTAATGTTCAGGGAATGCTTGATGCTGTCAACCAGCACGAGAAACGTTTAAAGAAGGCTGAAAATGGCTCTCCCCCTATACGTGCATGAAAGAAAGGTCATTGGTTGTGTTTTCTAATTTACCAACGCTTGTCTGGGGACCTAAAGAGATGGAGATTTCTTTGTTACCAGCCAGTGTAATAATATCCGTATCTCAACCTGGGAAATCTACAGAAGCCCTAGTGACCTCAGTCTGCACACTCAAGCCATTACTAGCGGAAGAGTGAAAAATCCACCACGCTCGTATCAAATATGATCCCCCTCCTCACTCCCTGGTCCCCCCTTTTACCAGCAGTATATGAAAAGGCCCTGTGTCTTCTCTTGAATAGCTTATAATAACGTGCTTTAAGAAGCACAGCTTTACTGCACCCAAAGGACACAGCAGAGTGCCTGGATGTAATATCCATGTATTTTCTGCAAGTAATTAAAGGTCAGTTTGGGTTAGGCTACAGTTGCCTGGCTGGTGAAGTCCCTCGTGCGGCCCGACGCTCTTTTACTTTCATCAGCTGTGATGCTTTGCCAAATGTGATTACATCTTTTTTAAGCCATCTGTTTTCTTGGCACTACCTATGCATAAGTTAAAAAATTATCCTTATTGCTATGACATCGTCCCAAGTTCATTTCCTTTAATCAGGAAAGCTATGGCGTTCAATCTTTGCAAATGTTATGCTGTTTAAGCACAATGTGGTTGAATAGCAATGGTTTAAATTTAGTACCCCAGGATGTTTCATTTACATTTATCGGGACTCCATTTGTATCAACATTAAAGTGGGCTCAACCTCACATAATAGTTTCTGACATACTCATTGTCTGATCTAAACCCACCAACAAGGTCAGATTTCCAACCCTGTCTCCAACAGAAATCATCAATACTGTTTTTACTTATACATTACTGTTTAAAAGAAACACTTGTCTGAAATGTTTTTCATGATCTTGATTTTTTTTTATCTAAAGCTGTTAAAATAGGTTGAAAAGGATGTTTGGACCAAGCTGCCAATAATAGTCCAGAAATTATTACTAATCTATTTTAACAAATCTATAAACTGTTTAAAAACTATTTCCGGGTGATGCCTTAAGAAAATGGGTGATAAAATGCCAAGAAAACTTTTTTGCACATAATAGACAATAGGTGACTACATTGAAGATGCTAGAATATAACCAAATGTATTATATATAGTATATATATAGCATATATATTATATACTGCATAGTCACAACATAATTCCCAAAGTTACATTTGTGTTATTTCTTAGTTTTGATTAGTTTATATTATTCTAAAATGTGGAAAAAATGTTTATAAAGAAACATTCTAAACATTAGAACAGATTTCCATGTTGAAACTGTCAACCATGCTTTAATCACACACGCAATGTCACACACGCATCGTGAGCTCAAAAAAGCCCCCGCACATGACAGCACACATTCACACACACTCTCTCTCCAGCGTCTGGCAGGAGGTCTGGCTCGCTCCGACTGGCTGCGCCTCACTGCCCTTGTGCAGTGGTGTGCCAGTTGTGTCTCCCCCCCATTGCTGCGAATGCCACCATCTGCTGAGCCACGTGGACATCATAATCTCCCCTTAATTACATTAGCGCCGCAATCAGTTACTGCATTACAAGGCCCGGCGAAGAGCTTTTAAATCTTGGAGGAAATCATAAATAATTGCACTAAGTACCCGGCGCCAGATGTGCGTGCCAACTTGGCGGGCATGAGATAAATAGTCGCCCTGCCGATGACGCTGTTCAATATTGGTGGGTTTTTTTTGGACGATGTCATCCTTTTTTAGCCTTTGCTCTCTCTGTCTCTCTCTCCCTTCATCACAGTTCTTTTGGCTCTCCTCTCTGCTGCCGGCATAAGGAATAGCAAGCGCTTATCGTCCATTAACGTTACACGGCTGGACCTGTTGCTGCAGTTTTGTAGTGCAGTAAGAAGTGGTCACCTAGAGATGATTAAAAATCGGATCTGTGGCAGCTGCTTCTTAGGTTATGAATAAAGTTGTTTTTGGGAAAAGCATGTACATTTGGTTTGAATGAGTTTTGGTGTTGTCATCCATCATTAATCTGAATTAAAATATCAAAGCAAGCATCACAGGCTTTGTCTTGCACAACATCCTGCGGAGGTCTGTGTTGGTTTATCTCATGAGTATAAATGTGTTTAATAACTTTCATGTGTTCAGATATGCTGGGAGAGGGGAAATGGTATTGTTAGATTAAACTTTTCATGATTTTAGTTGAGTTAAAGGTCAATGTTTGTCTGTGTACCCAGATGAAAACTGAGATTGCTCTTTCACATCTTAGGAATTTTCAGTGATACTTTTAGTATCTTTTAGTATCAACTTTTTCTCAGATTCCTTAAAGGAGAAAATACTATAAAGGAGAAATAAAAACTAACAAAAATGATAAATTAATCATTAAGTGTGTTAAGCTATGAAATTAATAAGTGTTGCATAGGTCAAATAATTTGGTCCCAGAGCACAGACGTTCTTGAAATCTCTCCTGAAACTCTAGAGAAGACGTGAGATTACTGAGAAAATGGAGAATTAAGTAAAAGCTTCAGTTTTCTCTATTTAAGCTCATTTCTCTCTGAGAGAACCACTTGAAACATTGACGTATTGAATTTGAATTTAGCGTCACATTGACAAATACCAACAAAAGTCATTTTCAGTCAAAATGCAAACTTAATTTAGAGCTATAGCAGAGAAAAGGGGTGTTACCTTGATAAATGGTCAATTATACTGTAAACAATTGCCTTACTAATTGCATTCTTATCGCTCAGTTTGCTAATTGCTCAGATTAACGACAAATATCCAAATTTGCCACTTGTCATTTTTAAAGTCCTCATGAACTATAATGGTTGGCAGGAAGCAGCAGCACCGAGGATGATTCATAGGACCTGAATCAACTGATTCACAATTATTCGCTTATTGTGAAAACACAAACGCTGCAGCATTTATCATATTCAAATAAGGCAGTAAAATAAATGATGCCTGCGTATTGGTGAGGAGCAGACTGCCTTTGGCATTTGTGAAAAAGAAAGAAAGAAAGAAAGAAAGAAAAGAAAGAAAGAATGCCTATTTTAAATCACCAGAACAATATTGGCTCTAATTATAATTCTACATATAAAATATGCACGATATATATGAGTACATTGTTATCAGTATTTCGACAAAATTCAGATGTTTTGTCTAAGAAGTAAATAATGTTCTTTTTTAATTCCTAAAATGCAAATGTTTTCTGTGAGGTTTAGTGTGTAGGTTAGGACTGGTCTATAATAATTACAATTATTTGTATTCAAAAACAATAGAAGTCTATGTTATCTCCCCGTTTAGACAGCTAACTAAAAGTGTGTGTGTGTGTCTGACCACAGGCACTTTACCTCCTCTCATTTGCTTTCATTCCAACCAGAGGCTTGTTAGAATAAAAACCAGAGGGGGTTGACGACGGAGAATTCCAGGTATTGACTAAATATATCTTTTCATTTATCATAATTTCTCCTTCCCACTTTGTCGCAGCTTCACTGTTTAAGGAAGATGGATGACACAAGATGTTGTCTTGCCTTTCAGACTCTTTCTGCTTGGGTAAGTGTGTCCAATGTGGAATTATTTTGCCAGTTTATTACTCTCCAGTAAGTGACACGAGAGTTTATTACTCTCGTGTCACTTCCTGTTCGAGCCTGTGTAAGGGCTTATCTGAGTGGCGTTAGCTGTCAGATGGCTTGTCAGCCATTGTGGCTCTATGGAAACATAGTTGCAATGGATTCCAATTGTAAATCAGCATGTAGATGGGGCACACTTTTAAATAATTGTTTTTTTGGTCTCTTGAGTGCCTTATGTTTTTCTGGCCCTGCGCTTATGAAAAAAGACAGCTATTTTTAGCAAACACTGAAATCAATAATTCTCATCTATCAAGATTTTGGAGCTTGTAGAGGTGGATGTTTAACAGCTTTGTGCAGTTGGTATATTGTAAACTGTAATAATATTGATTTGCAAATGCAGTATGTTAAAGTGTCAATCATCAATGACATCACAGATGAAAGGATCAATGTCGCCATAGAGACGGCATCAAAATGCTATCAAAACTAACGTGTAAGTAGTTATTCCATCGCTAAACTAAGCATTTGTTGCAAATGTTTACTCTACACTATCATGCTTGTATGCTTAAACTTTGTGTAATGTTTTGTCTGGTAGGAGACAGTGTTGCCCTTAAATCTCCCCAGCATACTACATTCTCCATCGCCCTGTGCCACAAGGGCGGCCATTAATATCAGGAGGGGACAATTCCCCCTGGCACTGTGACTTATGAGAGGAGGGTCTTGCTCGGCACTGTGACACAGACCCTGCTGGAGCGGAGAGTTCTAGAAAGCGCTGACTTCCTCATAAACCAGAGATGAACCCCAACCATCTGCTCCAATGCTAGTTCAAATGTTGAACTTCCACTTATTACTTGTAATACTTCATCACGGAGCAGTCTTGCAGTCAGCAGTTCTGAGCATATTCAACTTTGTGAACTTTTATTTGAACTTACAGCATTTTTTGGAGTGCACCTGTTTCTCCTTCACAACATGGGCTAACATGAGAGGGAAAAGAAACAGTTCAGGAATGAGCTGTTATGGGTCTACAAATGTTACAGCAAAAAAGATAACTGATACTTTAATTGTTACTGGGAAAACATTGTGGAAAATTCCTGTAGTTCAACTGGTAGAGCATCATGCTAGCAACGCCATTGCTAGGAATCAAATTTCTTGATTATCAGGAAAATTGTCACTAATAAAATGTGAACCCTAAATACACTATGTTGTTTTGGATGAAAGCATCAGCAAAATGAAAATGGAAAAAATACAGAGTGAAAAAAAGTTATAATCCAATAAAAAAATTACATCAATAAAAAATAATTTGCGTACAATAATAATATTACCACATGCAATTTACTAATGGAAAACAATAAAATGTGTTTGCGCTTTATTTAATTGCCACATGTTTAGGATTGCCACCTCAAAAGTCTTAGACAAAAAATGACCCCATTAACTGAAACTGGAAACCAGTCCAAAGTTTATGTCATTGAAGGCTTTACTTTATTGTACCTCATACCTCTGCCAAACTGCAATCTATTACCAAATCAAACAGCGGTAACATTTGGTAGCAATAAATCTATCAACAAAACAGAAACAAACAAATGTTGAATGAAAACACAATGACTTCAAAACAAATGTGCAACATTTGCCTGAAATTCAATTTAAATGAGGCAATTGCATAGTGTTTGTTCCAAGTTAATCAAGTTTTTAACATACATTTTCATGATTTGTTTATCAAATATTCTTTACACAACACAGAAAATAAAATATTACACACAACAGAAATAATCAAACCTAGTTGATCAGTTAACATTGCATTCAAATGGTAACATTGTAACATGAACTTATGCATGAATCAGACACGCAAACATTCGCAAACATGCACACGTTCCAGTCGCTCACACTTCCCTCACCCCTCTTCCCCAAACTCTCCAATATCTTCCCCTCGGCATTGTGTTATTTCCATTATTATTAATATCTGCCAGCTTAATTTTCAGCCCTGTCATAACGTGACAGCCTAAATGACTAGAGACAATCGCTTATTGATAACTTTCCCGGCAAACCTGCCACTGGAGCCAGCTGATCAGACCATTCTCTCACGCTGCAGGCGTCTCGCATGCTTGAGATAATGGGCCACTGCTCCCATGCTGAAACAGATTGAATGTGCAGTCAGTCACTGTCTTCCTGAATCATACTTCAGTCTATCAGACAGACAGACTTGGATTATCATTTTACAGATGTGGGGGGAGCAGGAGAAAGAGGGAGACGGCGAGAGAGGAAGATACGGTTGTGTTATGTCATTCAACTTTGCGTTCACCCTGGTTTTACATTTAAGCACGCTGGCCGCTAACATCAGCCTGCGGCTCAAAAAAAGGCCCCTCCCCCTGCGTTAACCGACGTTTCGATACTCGATATTCGATTCCTTCCCAGAATTCCGATGTCTTCCTATGTCGAGTATCCTGTCACTCAGATTCGAGGAGAAATCTCTGTTATGATTACAGACATTACATCACATGTTGTCAAAATCAAAGTTAACAGATCGGGCGCCAAAAGGAAACCATTCACTCACCGAGTCAGTGTCAAACCTGAGAGCCTGAATGACACATAGATAGATGTTTTAACAACAGCGAGGGTCCAAACGTGTCAGTCTCAGCAGTCAGCTCCACTGGACTTACATGTGTTTCTGCTGATCTGAGGACTGGTAACGCACCTTCTGCCAGACAGCCTTCCAGTTGTCAAAACTTTCACACGCACACACACACTTGCTGAAAGATAAATAAGCGGATAAATAAACAGACAGTTAGATGTAGGCTGTGCTGAAATCCAAAGGGGAGTTTTTTTCTTAAGTTTTACCACAGCATACAGCGAAAGTGATTAATAATACATTAGGATTAGAGAACCAGGCTGCATGTTTCTGAATTTAATAAACCAAGAGAGATATAGAGTAAAAACAACAACAAAATATTACTATATATCTATGTGTGTGTGTTTTTGTGTATCATAAATAAACCTACCTGTAGGCCTACTATGGACCCAAGCTGCACAGAATGTTTGGAGGCGTCACCATGACAATTGGTGTGTTACCACCGTACTTTACCGTCTGTCAGGCTATTCAGTATAAAAAGAGCGAGGCTTCTCATTGGAGAAAGCAGAAAGGAGCTATGAGAGGAAAAATAATTGGCACGGAGGTGTAAAATTCCCCGTTCAATACCAGCTGTTTAAAATATGGATGCCGTTGTTTTGGTTTGTTGGTTTCTGTTGGATTCTGTTGGGGGTGTTACCGCATATGACCTCTTAGAAAACACTGAAAAGTAAACAAAACTTTGACGCTGCTTCTTTATTTTGCCTGAAAAAAGTTCTTGAGAAAACTGACTAGTGGAAACTCTGCAGGTTTACGTAAAACAAGATCTTCACAACAAGATAATTTATCTAACAAATGTTGAGCAACAGTTTTGTCAATATGATGGAATTTGAGAGGGTAAACAAATCATAAAATGCATATTAGATATAGCACAGTGTGATTTTATAACAAGTATTTTTTTTAATAACGAGTGTTCATAACGAGTATTTTTTATTAGTATAATCTATACTGTAGTGTTTTGTATTTACTGAGGCACAACCCACAATTTTAGTGACAATTTAGTGAAATTGTAGTGCTTAAATCTCAGATATCACAATGGGTAGAATCTACTTTTAAAGAAACGTCAGCAGAGCCCAGATGACATCACGAAACACCACAATGCATTTTAGCTGTGCATTAAGTGGCTTTGCCACACCATTACACTAATGTGCTTGATTTAATTCTCTTATAGATGCCCTTTGTTAAGTCTTGCATAAATGCATAGATAACAAAATTATAAAAGGAAAGGCTCTTGACGTTTTCCACAGTCACCTTAAATCATGCATAAATGTGATAATTATCCAGGCGAGGCTAAGAAGGGCCCATCATGACTGCTTTAAATCCAATAAACGTCCTGACCCGATCATTAGAATTGACCATCTATCAAGGCCATCGAGTTGCACATTGTCGTTAACCGTAGCTTATAATCCCTTTTGATCAGCACTAACTACAGATATTGTGAGTTAGAGACCAACAATTTCAGTCTGGGATCTGTGTGGTTCCTGGATGTGGCTTAGATGTTCCTGGATTAAGCTCCACAAAGCAAAGGAGATCCTTCAGGTTGGAGGTGATGGTGGTGAACCTTAAAAAAACTGCTTGAAAAAAAGAAATTTTGGGCTGCTTGTTTTTGACAGTGGCTAGTTCAGTAGTTTTTGTTCATAGAGAAAATACTGTAGCTTCTGCTCTGAGTACAGGCGGTTGTTAGTTCTCCCTCAATGTAAAGTGTGAATGTTTGTCATAAATAGTTTGCATGTAAAACAGAGAAGCTGTGTTATAAATATTTGTCATAAAAATTAAAAAGTCATATATTATAAACTGGATTACAGAACTAAATTAAATTCAGGTATTGGGTGGAAATTATTTTCCTAAACACATGTACCCTGTATAGTACCATTTCTAAATATTGCATAAAATCACTTTGAAATTGTGAAGTTTTTGGGTCACATCATATTGTGAAAAAGAATTTTATATCAGAAATTAAATATGAATTAATTTTATAAATAATCATCTTCACCCCCTTAAATTTGCCATCCTGTGATTAATTTGTTATATAGCTAAAGCATGCGTAGGGCCCAGAAGAGTTTAGTAGCAATGCTTTGATTTGCATCTTAGCATGTTTTACTGTACAATAAATATTTCAGATTTAAAACACCAACCTCATAAGGAATCATTACCTCAAAAGAAGCCACATCAAAGATTATAGCAGCTAACTAACTAGCTGTTTCTCTAGATAGCTAACTCTTGAACAAACTCTGACTATCAACCATGTTAAGACTGCATGTGACCTATTCCTATAGAATGCCTAATTAACTCCACCAATTACAGTCCTGAAGGCTACAAGGGTGATCATACAAACAAACTGTGGTTTCTATAATGATTTCTGCAGTGCTGAAGACAAACATACTGGTAACAGTCCTGCGGGTCTGGCTTTTGCCTTGCTGGCAACCCCAGGGCCTCACAATGCAAACAACAACAGCAAACAGCTGCAACAACAAAACAACAACAAAGACTTGTCCTCATTTACCCTCCAGATGGATTTCTGAGCTTGTTGTATCAGGGCCATCAGTATCGGATGTACAGCTATTCTATTTACGCTTGTGGGTGACAACATTCCGCTCTCGTTATAAGCGAAAGAGAGAAAGAACTGAGAACAAAAGGGCAGAGATTTGCGTCGATTCGAACCCTGCCAGCACGGGCTGTCTGACCTTGGTTTATTGGCTCTCAATTGGGCTTGCGGTCGCATTAGACGCTCCGTCGTTCTGCCACAAACACCCTGAGGAATGCACGGGTGGCACACGGCATGATTCCGCACACAATCCGGCTTTTATTTCAGGCGAGGGCACAAATCTCTGTTCGTCCCTTTTCCTTCATAATCACATAATAAAACCTATGAAATCATACACATAAGACTTGTTTCATTATGTGACTTTTACCATTTTGATCACCACAATCTGTGAGTCTCAACCTCATTTATTTTGGCTTTGTGGTTACTCTCAAATTGTCCACATATGCAACTTGAACCAACTGTCAGGTGGGGTTCATTTTTATAATGCAGTGGAGTGAGAGAATCAGAGTATGGAAGAGAGTTACAGTAGGTGGATATGGTTTGAAATACTGTACAGTAGGAATAATGGTCACGGCGTGTCTGAGACTTCACAGAAGAACCCTCTGAGGTTTTTGGATCGTGAAAATCCACATCTCTCCCTTCTCTTCTCCTCTGCTCTTTTCCTTAGAAACACTTAGGCAGAACACCATTCTTCTCCAGACTCTGAGCATTGTTCACGCTCCTTCTGCCGAACGCTTGAAAGCACCCCATTTTTCACACGGCCACTTCCTCGTGGGACCCCAGCCCAGAGAGCAGCATGCAGTGGATATGTTTTATTGGACTGTTGCTGACAAATAAATCTAAATATGTATTTTGGTCATGTTTGCAGGCAGGCGGTGTCCTTAGGGGGTAGAGGTGGGTGATTATCAGCCATAAATAAAAGTAGCAGGTCATTCACATGTGCATACTTTTAAAAAGGAGAGAAAGAGAGAGAAAGAGGGGGAGAGAGAGCGAGAGAGAGAGACACACACACAAAATATTCAATTTGTGTTTTAAAAATCTTTAAAAAAGAGCATACTTTGCATATGTGTGTAGTTAAAGCCATTTGTTCATTAAAAAAACAGAATACTGTCATCAGAATTCACACACAGAATAAACACCCTCAAATCATTTCTGCATTGCTTTTTTCTTGGAACAAAAAGTAGAAATTTGAAAGAAAGGTAATAGCGAAGGGGGCTATCAAATTCTAAAAAGTACCATATTGGTTTTCCATATTCCCTACACTCTAAACCATCTGAAGCCATGACATGATGGTAAGTAAATAATAACAGAATTTTAATTTTGGGTGAACTGTCCCTTTAACTGAATTAAGTCACAATAGAATTCATAAAGAATGTTTATGTATTCAATCTAAGGCAATATGATAATGTTTTACAGTAACAGGTTGTCTGATACTATTAAAAATCCTCCTCTTCAGTACGAAGCAGTTTATCTTCCAGTATTCCGACATTTCATATTTTTCCTAGAGTCAACTTAAATCATACATATGTCAATTCTGTCACATCACATTACAGAGCAATGGATGACCAAAATACGGAACAAATGGATTGAACACAGGGAAGAGGTAACTGGAGCAGGTCACACAAGTGACAGCCACATATAATATACATAGTTGAGTAGATAAAAGTCAGTAGCGTATTGAGACATGCCAGCCCAACACAAATCAAGCTGTCCATTACAGGAGGCCCGCGCAGGTCACGCTCTTAATGAAATGGTCTGGGCTTGCTGACGGGGCTGAAAGAAAGTCAATGGGAGACGCTGGGCAGCGGCACGCCTTCGTGATTGACACATCCTGAGCCACGGGCCCATCTTACGTGTCAGGGAGGAACGGAGCGTGGCCTTGACTTGGCGTCCCCCATCAGCGCATCGCGGGGTGGGAGTGGGACGGTAAATCATAGCTTTGTTCCTGGGCTCTAAATGTTAAGTTTGGTCTGATATATGATGGATCCTCTGGCTGAGGGTGCGGGTAACAAATGAAGATCTCCAGCTCCCCTACGTACTTAAATGCATTAATACTCTATATGTCATTTCACGCAAGTCGTAACAATTGCACGTTTCACAATTACTGTCGTCTCTCGCGCACGCGTCGCGCGCCTCGCGCATTCACCAGCACCACGAAGCAATTGGCACAATAGGGGGAAAAGTCTGCGAAGTTTTCAATCCGAGATGGGCGCTTTGAAGGTAGACAAAACTGCAGGGAATAAAAGAGGGGCCCTTCGGCAAGCTGCACTTCTGAAGGCTGGCGCGTTTCTCCAGCTGCCTGGCTTGACAAGCGCCGGCGCTGAATTATATCTGTGTGTCTAATTATGTCTTTTCAACTGCTCACAATGAAAGTCTGCGTGCTTTCCACTCGCGAGGTGTAGGACAGCGGGTGGAAGTGCCGCCCGAAAACACACTCCCGTGCTTCTGACATAGATACCTGTCTGTGTGTCAACATAGCACATTCCCTGACGTCCCGGCACCCTAATAAAAGAGATCTGTGCAAGAAGCTTGAGATGCTGCCATTTTATTTATTTATTAATTTATTTAAGAGTAACGAATCATCTAATATTTTTATTACACTTTTCCTCATACAATCATCTTTATCTTAGGATCAAAGCATTTGTCTGGACATTCAGACTATATCACAAAATTAGTTATGAAAAATTATGACACTTTTGTGGCATGTTTGTGCAAACGTAACTCTAGCTATGCTTTTAACATGATATTTCTGGAACATAAAATATAGGCTGCGCGTCCACGACACGGCATAACCAAATGAGCGTGTGTCAAATGTTTTTAAACACACTTATTTTCTAATAGACAGTTTTCTATCTATTTTCATCATCCTTATATTTCCATGTCTCCTTTCACATCCTTTATGCGTTTTTCGTATTTCCTAATGATAAAGACTTGCGCTACTCCTGCACAATCTGGTCACAAGGGGGTAGCATTGATACAGCTCTGCAAGGCTCTGACGCCGAAGACATGCTGCGGGACAAACTGCCTTTGATGTAATTGAGGTCCTAGACCTTTTACGAGAGCATATATTGGTTTGTACGTGAAAATGTCCAAGGAACAATGGATTTCCATAAGTAGATGTAAAACTGTGTTTGGAACTCACCTCTGCATGCTAACCGCTTTTCTAAACAATAACAAAAAAGGCCGCAAAGACACCATGGCTTGTAATTTTTCAGGGGCCATGCTGGGAAATGAAAGAGACTAAAGCGTTAGGATTAAATAGGTGACTAAAAGATTCAGACGCACTCGCTTATGTACGCCGCATCCCCGTTGATTCATCAAAATAAACATGCAGATTTCATGAAGTCAAACTGTTTAAAGGGAGAAAAACAGAGTTTAGGAACAAAGAAATTTGCCAGTGTTTGCCAGTAAATATAAATTATTTTAACAGAGAAATTCCTTCACAGAAAACAAAAACCTTGGACACAGATTTTAAAAGCAAAATCTTTCAGAAGAGGTAAACATGTTTTGAATGGGCATATGTTAGACCCCACACAGCACAAACACTGAATACAATTATTACTTAAATAATGTACAAATTTAACTTTTCTTATCATCAGTCTTATAAGTCTGGCAAAATTGCCACCTAATAAGCATTTGTGTCTATTTATCTCATCACCCAAAGCGATACTTTAAAGCAATGTAATACCGCAGGCTCATAAATAAAGGTTACATATTTACATATTCAGTTTATCATGAATATTGCATACACTGTACATAAAAATTCAAACACACTCTTTATGAAATATGATCTAGCAGCAGGCACGAAATGATACATGCTGTCCGTTTGCATTACTCAATGTTCCTTATTAACTTCCTTTGTTGATGAATAAAGAATGAAAGATATTTGACCGGGTTTATATATAATGCAGCCTTCAACGCCTCCATTTTTCTTCATGTTTGACAGCACACGTAGCATTTAAATAAACATTTAAATAAACATTTAAGAAACTGTTTCTGTATTATCATGTTAAAATGTTTGGCTAATAGGAAATTGAAGAATGGGTTTAGTGGAGAAAGTGGGCAGGTGTGTGTGTCACACAGTCACATGACAGTGTGCACACGTACAACAGCAGTGACCCAATGAAATGCCACCTCACCTTAACTCTGCCAGCTGTGACTTAATTATACTGTCTCTCTCTGTGCTGATTAACTATATTCATTATTAATCTGAGGGGTAACTATAGCAGAAGCACACAGGGGAAGATGACATAGACTTGAGAGACAGTATGTTTCTCCCCAGAGGTAAGTTGACTGACACTTTGTATAATGTAACATGAACAGATATAGTATGTCATGTACAACAGATAACATATCTTTGCACATTTATATTGTCATTTTCCAGGAAAGGGATTTCTTTGAAAGCTTTTATGTAATATATTCCAGCACATTAAGGATTACTATTTTGTTTACTATTTTGTGTTTGTGTCCAGTCTGTATAAAATAGTTTGTTAATTTTATTTTTATCTGTATTAATTTGTATTATTTTCTATTATTGTGTTCGTTTCTATTAATTTGTTTATTCGTTTTCTATTAATTTGTTTAATTTATATTTTTATAAATTTATTCACAACATTTCAGCTAATTATTATTAGCTTCACAGTTCCAGTGGTATTATTGCAATAAAACACATCCTTCCTGAATGAAACGGAAAAGAGCTTCTGTTTAGATACTCCCCACAGCTTAAGCCGAGAGAGTGTGTGATCTTCAGATGTATTCAGCAGGGGAAGAGAAAATGACCTGGGTTTGGTGGAGAGGAACTAATCTGTGCAGGCCTGACACAGGACAGGAGAGGCCTCTTACAGTTATTATGATGTGTCGCCTCAACTTAGAAGAGAACAGGGCGTGATGG
The DNA here is from genome assembly GCA_036877625.1 of Ambastaia sidthimunki. Classification (NCBI taxonomy): domain Eukaryota; kingdom Metazoa; phylum Chordata; class Actinopteri; order Cypriniformes; family Botiidae; genus Ambastaia; species Ambastaia sidthimunki. The sequence goes on from JAZGTK010000168.1 coordinate 107,974, forward strand.
CCAGTGAGGGAGCCGCGTGTGTGGGGAGATTCTGGAGGTCAGGGCAGGGAATGAGGAAATGCCGCCACAGGCACCTGCAGTCTGGCTAACTGCGGGGAGCTAGAAAAGGAGGGGTAATGCAGGGACATGGGCCTTACAGTGCCATTATTAGACTTACAACAGTGAAAGCAAATCAGCTTTATTATTACTTATTGTTATTTTAGCACATTATTTCGCAGAAAGCTAAAGAGAAATACATGTATTATTCATAAAATATTATTAATAATATAGACAGTTTAATTATTAGATTCATAAATTTAATTTCAATATTTTTTAGATTTTTAAATGACTTTTGATGAGAAGTCCATACTGTACTTTTTAAACATTTTTTACAGTAGCCTAGAGCCTCCATCACTATCTCTCATCTGTCTCATCTGTTTGCGTTGTCAAGCAGCGTTACAGTTGCACTGTCTAACAGACAACTCAGATAAGCTCACATGGTCAACACCCTCAATCCATTCTTCAGACACATAATTTAAGACACTTGATTTGAGAAACTCAGCAAAACATAAACACAGTCTCACTCGTCCTCTCTCTCCGTCCCTCACATCCTGTGACACCCATCTATATCGTCTCAGCGCATTTTGGAGTCAAAACGTCAAAAGCGTGGACGTCACACTTTGACAGAAACTAGCCCAGACACAATACCCTGCACAAGCACAATCATCTAATGCTGTGTGCCGTGCTTTTTACGGCCTTGTTAAGCGAAGTCTCTCTGGAGGCAGGGCAGATAACACGCACGCGGGGAGTGGAGTGTGATCTAACAGAGAGAGCGACCAATGGCTGAACTGCTGGGGGAGGAGGGGATGGGCCTGTGTGCTGTCACAGGGCGTTTGTTGACCTTTGAGTGAATGGTGCTCAGAGGAGGGTAAATGACAGGGCGAGTGGAGACTCTTGTGAGTGGGCGGCACTCTTCTAAACCACTACTGCCATGAATTAAGCTGGTCACATTTCATAAATCATAACAGTTGATGCTTTTTGTTTGTTTTTGGTTTATTTTTATGTTTCGCATCTATACATATTCGGTCAGCATTTGTTTTACTTAGCATTTTTTAAAATCTGAATAACTTTCATCAATGGGTTTTAAAAAAGAATTGGTTAAATAACACAGCTAAATTATATAGTTAGAAATGTCATGTCATTTTAAAAACACATAATTTTCATATATAAATGTATTCATATGTGCAAGTATATGAACAACTCATCTGTTAACCATTACATACTATTTGATTCTAATATATAGCACAAAATATAATTACTTAAAAGTATGGGTAATACTTAATAGAAACACTTTCAGCATGATCTGTCTACCATCTGTTTGGTCAGCCAAACACAGTCCCGCCCCAAACTCACCCTATTTACACTATTTAGATGAATCAGCCTATGAGTGGCTTACAGTAGCTGTCTCTGAGATAGAAGTATTTAAATACCGAGAATTCACACACTTCTTCACAGTTACATGCATGACCACATACACATAAACAAATATGAAGTAAAATAATCCACTCTGATCTCCATTCATTTAAACTATGTCGTCCTTGTACAATTGTCTCATGGGATACCCACCCATTGTCTGATTGTCAATGTGTGAGTACTTAACCAGTCAGAGAGTAGGACACTGTGGCCTATTTGCTGCTTACTCCCCTACTGCACACAGAAAAAGGACAGGTGCTCTGACATTACTGAGTATAACCCAGCCTCTACCTCCTCCCAAAAATGATGATTGATTACCCCATTATGGCCCCGCATTACCCCACCACAAAACTCTCCTCTCGCTCATGTTCTCTGCTCCACTACAGCACAGACAGGAACAGTGTAAGGTCCAAAGGTGATGGAGAGCATTCCAGAAGTCTTTTGTGTGTGTGTGTGTGTGTGATGTGGCATCCCGGGCATGTAAAATCCACAAAGCAGTGCATTGCAACTCTGCATATCTGATTCTATAACAAAGCGCTTTGCAAAAACAACTGTTGTGTGATTGTGTTTTTTCAGTTTTGGAAGACACTTTAATCATTGTTTATGGATAACAGACAGCTCACACGTGAACCAGATGTTGCTAATGAGAAAAAAGGAAGTGTCACCAAAAAGTGAGACGCCGACTTCTTCGAGAGCATCACACGTTGGCTGTGGATCACATCTGGTTGGGGTTTAAACAGCAAGTCAAATGCTTACGTTCAGATATTTACTTGCCCAAGGCGAAAGCTTGCCTGCTGAGCGTAGCCGAGATGTTTTTTAACCAGCAGTGTCCAGAAAGGTTTAACTCTTATCTAAATTGTTTGCTAGTTTAACCAGAAATCAGCTTTTCTATATGCATCACCGTTTTTAAACATATAGTCATCTGCTTTATAGCATAACAAAGAGAAAATGGGATATAATTCACCTAATGTTTAATATACTTAGTACACAGAGATCTATGTTATACAATGCTGATTCTCCTATTAAAGGTTCTGGTTTCCCCTCCTACCGCCTGCAGGTCCCTGGGGGCCAGATGGAAAGTGCAGGTAGAGACGGATGGTGCTACTGCTTGGCCTGGTAAAGATGGGGGTGTGGCCCCCACACTGGGGACACATGTACTGAGCTGCACACAGGGGAGCACAGCCGGGCCCTGCACCTGCACCAGCATCCATCTCTGTACCCTCAGCAGATTAATGGAGAGAAAACATCTAGTAACTGGAATTCACTGGGCATGAGCAAACGGGACTTCTCAATCTCAATCACTTTTTACAGACAAACTCAACTGTCCTCTATTGTCAACCAGAATGTGTAAACTTCAAAAGCCGATTTAAAAGTGATGTATGCTATTGTAGTTTAATATGCAAACACAACTATTCCATTTGTAGGTTCACTCCAGTATATTGTGTAAACAGTTGCTTTGGTGCTATCAATAAATGCTCTATATACTGTATACAAATACCACTTCACTGTATTGCCAAATGTAACCTATTCAGAAAAAGCTTTCATTTCACTATCTGTAAGAGGTCCTTTTTATGTCATGATAGGAAACCCACTTCTGGACCTTTATTTTATCAAAATGATGTGATCTTTGAATTGCCCTTTGTCTTGGAGGAAAAATGAATTCTCATTTGCATTAGCGCATCTAAATGTCAAGCTCAGATATTTTGTTAGACATTAGTGGAGCTGGCAGCCACAGGAGCAGGATAATTGCACACAGCCTTCTGCAGGGATTTACATAATTTCAGACAGCAATTAAAGAATCCTTGGGAATTTTATTCCTGGCCTGCGTCTCACTCTCTGTGTCTCTCTATTTCTCTCCCTCCTGCTCTGTGTCTTGCTTTCTGATCTCCTGCCCCCCAGCACCTACAAGAGTACGAAAAGAGTGTTCGTTTACATTAAGCTTCCTGCTCCGTGCTGTTCATTTGCATGAAATTAAAGGTTTTCATGATCTTGAACAGCAGGGTAACATTTAGAATGCTGTTTTAAAGCTTTCACCTTGGAATAATAAAATGCTTTTCTCTCTCTCTTTCTCTGACTGAGAGGGGTTGAATATTTCTTCCCTGCAGTAACCCTTCACACTTCTCAGAAGTCATTTGCACTATTGCACTTTGAATTAGGAGTGAGAACACTTTGTGTTTATACTTTTTTTGCATACACATTTTTGCAAGACCCTATAATCTGAAGGCTTATCTTATGTCACTCTATATATTTTATGTTAGTATTAGTACTCAGTATGAATTCACAGTTGTGGTTTATATGTATAGGACTGTTGGGACTTTTCATTGACCCTGAAACTGTCTGATCAGACATTTAAGATAAGGTTAATGCAAAATATTGACTGAAACCGCTAACGCCAATCCAAGCGCTCGTCACAGCTGAACTGCTGAATACATTTAACTGCAATGGTCCGCAATTCAGCGAAAAAGCCAAAATGAATATTTATACAGCAAAGTCCTTGTGTGTAAATAACAGGGCTGAGGTGTCAGAAAGCAGGCACACAATTTGAATAGATAATGTTAGAATATTATAATCTCAGCGACCCTACTGGCTCAGATAAAAACATCAGGGAAAGATGTTCTGGTGTAAAGATACTGCCTGCCTAACTAATGCTCTCTGGAGCAGGACTTTAATTAAGTCCCTATAGGTTCCAGCATAGCTGATTAAAATAAGCACTTGTGGAGGCTTTTCTTACACAAAGCTTTCTTCCATGTATTTTATTTCTTCTTAGGATCAAGGTTTAAGAAGTATCGCTGTTGGCTAGACATTGAAAAATCACACAGAGATTTTCCACAGAGGGGAGAAACGGTGCAGATTTTGTGAATATAATTACATTTAAAGCTCCTTTGGATATCTTGTTTCTTATTGGTCGCCCTGGGAGAGCGGCTGCTAACCAGTGACGGGATTGGTCCCTCTGTGAAAACCCACCGGACTTAAATTACAACTCCTCTGCTCACGCAATTGCTTGGCTATTGTCGACACAGAAAAGATGACACATTTGTTAAGCTTCATTGAGCAAAGGGATTACTCAAAAGGAGACTCCAGAACACACTTTACATCCTACATTTTCCTGCTTCCTTAAGGCATCACGGGGCGTTTTTTGCACGAGTGTGAGCTTCGTCCATGAAATAAATTGTGACACTAACTCAATATGAAGTGAAATAGCTGAGAAAGCCCAGAGTTCGCTTGCGCTGACAGTGCTGTTTAATTCCATCTCATGCCGGCCCTGACATTTCTCCTGCCACTAAATATTAAACATGTATACCCCTTTCATTTGCATCTGGTAATGAGGAAGAAGACAGCACCCAACTGGTCAAGTCTACGCTATCACACTGGCTCCCATAAAGTCACGTGGTCAAGAGACAGAGGGAGAGAGAGAGATTTTTCTCCATGACCTCTGTGTTGACATTTTGCTCTTACACACACGTCTCACCTAAGGTTTGTGCATGCACATTGCTCTATGTCCAAACCCCCTTTCCTAATGTTTTGGAACATCAGTATGCCAAGAGAGGTAATGCTAAATGCATTTGCTCCAAATGTCACCCAATCATGATAATGCCATATATATTCATGATCTGGCATACACAAAAGAGCACAAGCCAAAATACTCTTAGTAATTCCCCGTGTTTGAGTCAGATCTGTAGAGATCAATCTGCAAATATCATTTCATATATTAGGTTATGAGCAGCAGCATCTAAGGTCAGAACTGAAGACAAATTTGGCAGTAGCATTGGTTGTTATGAAAAAGAAAAAAACCTTGTTGCATCATTTGTGGTTTACAAACAATTAGAAGTTACATAATAAAAAGTACAAAACGTACTTAATAAAAATATGCAAATGTTTGAACAAATGTTAATTTGGAAAAAAAGTTTTTTAATGCGTTCTTCCACTAGAAAATATAGTGCCTGACATAACAGTAAACAGTAACAGCTTTGGTTGCTGTTCCGTGATACAAATAGTAGCTCGGTGAAGAGGTCACAGCTGTAGCTGTATCATGAATTAACCACGGCTATTGACCAATCAGCATTCAGGACCGGAAATTTCCATTTTATAATCACAATTACAGGGTCCCGTCTCTAGAGATCATGTACAGTAGAACAGAGAGATGAAGACCATTTTAGCACTGCATTTATTGTAACATTAGACTCTAAAGCATTTACAGGGTTATGCAATATGAATACACAAAAATGTGTCATACTGTGCAGCTGTACAATTTGCAGATGCTGTTTTAAAGCACTTGAGTGCAGTTTTAGTTAGTGTATTTACAGAACACAAGAAAACACAGCACGACATTAGTAAAGAATAACAAAGAACAACTTAAATTAACTCCCATTTTTCATGATCAAATTTAATGAATTTTCTTTTTTTCTGTACCGAGTTAAAACAATATCATTTGTTTACTTTTTGCTATGTGTCATGTGAAACAAAAACCACATGTCTACGAGCTAGACGAGAGAAAAGGAAAAGATAAAAAAGCCTAAAAATGATGGCATTTTCTCTTTTCTTTGACAAAATCTCTAGACAGCACAGGAATATAATGACTTTCAAAAGGAATCATCTGTCTCTGAGCTCAGTGAAGAAACTTTACAAATTAATTTCTCTTGTAAGGCACTTGGCAGAAATGTTTCTTTTTCTTTTTTATGTGCTTAACTTAGAACGCAGCAATGAACGTATCGCTCTCCCTCACCAGCGCCGGATGTCGAGAGAGTCTGAAGACCTTTCAGAGGAATTGTATCGCTTTAATAAAATGAATCAGATGTGTCAGGTTATCAAACTATGATCAAATGCAGAGATGACTGTTGAAAAGACAGAAGAGCACTTCAAAGCTTTGGGATACCAAAAAAAATCAGAAGGGGGTATTGAAAAGTGTCGGGGTGCCCCTGGGGGAGATGTTTCCGTAGCTCAACTTGAGATTGAGTGCTTGCAACGCCATGGTCATGGGTTTGATTCTCTCTTCTCTCTGTATGCCTTGTATACAACGTGAGCAGCTTTGGATAAAGGCACCTGCCAAATGCACAAATGTATTTATTTTAGTTTCCTGCGTAATTCACATTGTCTGCAATGTTACACGCAAACAAGCGCGGCATCAAATGCAGTCCTGTCCCCAAGAGTCCAGCGAGATGATGCGTCCTGAAGTTGGCTGATGTTAGCTTGTCATGTCTGTGTCAGCTGTGCTTACTGCCTTGAGTCGTAACAACGGGACGTCGCTCAGGTACTTAGTCACAGGTTCAGTTTTCGCTGCCTCAGATTATCTGTCACATACTGTTTCCTGACATTTTATAAGCGAAACAGAGAGCTTGAAGCAGTCTTGAACAAAACCGGCTATATTTCAATCACAACGCTGTTGTCAGAACGCTTGGCTACGGATTATTTTCCTCTCGATTTTTAAGCTAAACACTTTAGCTACAACATACGACAAATACAGCAAAATGGCATTTTCAAAATTTCTCACAAGCAACTTATATTATCATGAACACAAAAGGCTACATTAACACTCTGCCTCTGGATGAAAGCAGTCCTCAAAAGTATTCAAATCAACTTACTTTGCATTCAAGCTGTATGTCTTATGAGTATGTGCATTCTATGGGAATCGAACCCTTGACCATGACGTTGCTAGGCTCTGCTCTACCAGCTGAGCTACAGGAACAAATTCATGGATTAATTAATAAAATACTTATTTATCAAAAAACACACCACACGTCATTCCATTACCAAGTTTTCTATAGCAATAATTTTCTTAGCTTTCACTTTTCAAACTAAAAGTTCACAATTGTTTTTCCTCTTCTTGTTGAATGCTGCTTGACTTCCATCTCAGCCTTGTTGTTAACCCATTTCTCTTCCATATTTTTCTTATCCGTATCCTGGCAATAGTCCTCTATTATTTTAATACGCACTTGGTTTTAATACATTATTGATCTTTAGGTTGAACTAAAGGGCACTGCATTAGGACCGCGATTCTGAAGCTTTCTGCCGCATGACATTCATGTACTCATGAAAAATTATACCAATTATGAAATCAACCAGCAGCTACCTCCAAAAGCAATCAATTGTCACATTGAAAAGCATTTTATTCCATTGGTCTTATGGTTATACAGAGGGTGAGAGTGTGGGGTGTAAGTTGCTTTTACACCCCACAAATGCCCATTTCTCTTGAGCTCACCTATTTTTTTTTGGTGGTGATGATGATGGGGGACTTTTATTGTGTATTGTGCACAGTGAAATTCACATATTTCCTAAACCAAATATATGGAAGCAGAAAGCATTGTGCCCTATTGATCTCCTCAATGCTATTAGTCATTTTGTGCCTTTATGTCTTATATCTATGATTGCAATTAAAGGTACACAGGAGAAGGTGTGTTTGTCACTCCTGAGGAGTCTGTCTCACCGGGACACAAGGACAATTAGGCTGAACGTCTCTCCTGTTGTGAATGAAACATAAGCCATTTTAGAGAGAATTGTATGTAAGCTAATTGTACGTGTACATGCTCAATGGCAATGGCACTCAAAAAATTGCTTTATTTGCTTGCTTGACTCGATCAGTGGTCTAAACTCAGTGATGAAATTACACACTTCAGCCTAGACCTTCTAAAAACATCAAATTCTACAAACTTACAAAAATAACTGTTTCTCAGTTTCTTCATCACAATTACAAAATAAAAATGTAATTATGCCATAATAAAAATCTGTAAGGGCAATGTACACATACAGAAAAGCCTTCATTTTTTGTATCTCAAGTATCTCAGTACCTTATATACAGTAGTTTATCTCATAGACACTACATGCTATTCTTCTGTGTGCTATACTTTTACTGGTCACTGGCTATTGAAAGCACTGCTCTGTGACTCACTCGTGTAAACTTCTCTTGCTCGACTTCACCTGCAACCGATTATTCAGAAACAGGGTATTGTCTGCATCCTCACAGAAAAAGGTGGATTTCTTTATTTACATTTTACAGAGCCCCAGGTTACAGCGGTAAAAGACAGAAAGGTCCAGAGCTCTTGTGGAATAGTAATTTGGTGGGAATGCTCATGAGGTCAAGTGTAAACCGAAGGCTGACAATGGCAGAACTGTCTGCATTTCCAACCCAACAACACTCAATCATGCTGCCCTCTCATGCAGAGAGGTTTTATCTGAGAAACTAGAAGCTCAGCTTGAGCCAGGCAGGCGTGTTTACAAAGGAAGTTTTTGTTGTAGGACGTCACTCAGAAATCAACTGAAACAATCAAACAACAACAGAAGCCAAAACTTGGTTAAATGTGCCTTAGTGCGCAAGGTTGCGTGACCTCTTATTCATTTTGTGACATTTCCTTATGTCCCGCCCACTTCTGCCCATCGTTTCCTGTCCTTGCTCCTCTTAAGAATAAAATATAGCAAAAAAAAATTAAAACAACAGACACCAAAAATAGGGCTGGTATATTCAAGCATTATCAACTAAAACTAGCTAAGAAATGATGTGTTATCCTGCTTATCGCGCGACTACAAACCATATAAAAGGACAAGAAATAATAATTTAAATTTAAATAATATATGTCAGAAGACGGTATAGTCAAAAATCCAGCAAAATGTAGGAAACTGGTTGCCAGGAACATACAGTTTACTATAATAAATTGACAAAAAAAACAGTAACAAACAACTACTACAACTACAATGATACACTTGTGTGTATCTGAGGAACCAAGGTACAGTATTAGCACAACACTGTGAGTGTGTAATGTGAAAGAATAAGAATAAATAAATTAAAGGGACGGCAATGCAGTGTGTTCTGCTGGGAACTGACAAGCATGCGGTCTATCCCTGAAGCAGCTGAGCTGGTATTAAACATACAGGATAGGAGCAAAGTGCTCGCTTAGTTACGGGTGGTGGGAATATTAAAGGGAAGGAGCGGTGGAGCAGAGCGGGCGGAGAGGATGAGGATGGCCTCAACCACCCGACTGGAGAATTTAATTTCGCGCAGGGGGTCTCTCTTCAACCAAGCACCCCCTTGGAGACAAACTACCTGTACTAGGGACCTGGTGCATTTTCAAAGCATTATGGATCAGTGTTCTCTGGTTTAGACTGAGCGGATGAGAGGGAATAGATGGGGAAGGAGTCAGTCAAGAAATTCAGAAGGACTAGTCTTCTTTGGGTAGTGAATGTAAGTGTGTGACTTCGGTATGTATTTGGCACATTCAATAACCCTTTGCATAACCTTGTGCCAAAAAAATGGACAAAAGATTTCTAATTTTCCAGAATGGGGATTTATTAACATTTAAAGGATGCTGAAATGAGTTCTGTTTCATTCACAGAATGAAAAGGTTAAACCATCAGAATTTTAATAATATCCAAAAACGAAAATTCTGTAATGTTCTTAACATTGTGTCATTCGACAACAATGTAGCTTTTTCTGTGAAATATTAAAGACAAAAATGTTCCGGTTTTCAATGCAATTACAATAAATGAGGACTAGTGATTTTAAATTTTCACACACTATTAAAATAACTATTCCTTTTAAACCTCCTTCTTTCACATATTTTCACCTTTTGTGAGCCCAAGAGTGCTTTAAGGTCTAAAGATCAGACCTAATAAACAACATCCAGTATAACATTAAAACAGTACTTTAACATTTACAATAAGTGTGTTATATATGTATGTGACGCTTGCCAGCACGGTCCAAAATGTCAGAGGGAGGTTCTTGGCATGGTTAATGTGTCCTCCAGGCGTTGCTTTTGTACATTTCCTACAGCTAAAACTGGCACCTTCATGAGCGAGTACACATTGAAAAACTCACCAGCCCCAAAGACCTTTCCATATCATTGTGTGTTAAGCTGATGATCACAAGGGGAACCAGTGGGCTTTGCCTTTCACCACATGAAAAGCCACGTGATTTCGTTGACTATATTCACAACCATAACTAGTCTTTAACATCTCACAGCTCCTGGAAAAATGTTAGACACACTGGTAAAAACTTGGCCAACAAAATTTTCTTTAGAAAGTTATATATTTAAAATAAACCTTTTTCATTATGTCACATTTTCTGATAAAAAAACAAAGAGATCCAATATATTAACATGACATTTGGCACATTCATTCAGAGACACAGACTCTCATATGTTCACTAGTGTGTGATCAACATAAGAACTTCTCCAGTGAAAGTCAACACATCATTATAGGATGTTAATCACAGCTTTATCCTCAGCCCAGTTTCTCTCTATGGGTTTAAGAAGATGATAACTATCTCATCATAGACCCTTATCTGATCAGACTGTCATGAAGGCTTATTCATTCATTTAGGGACGAGACACTGAGATAAGAATCAGATATGGAGTGTCAGGGATTAGGACTGATAGCTGTAGACTTTATCTGCATGGGCTGTCCTCACTTCACACCATACATGCACATGTTAGCATTTCACATACATGGACGAGTTTTGCACCAATAAAAGCAGGAAAATACTGTTAGGCATCCAAGAATTTTTGGCTCAGGGGGACAGCTGTGTCAACCCCCTCCAACACACACACGTGCGCAAACACACACGCGCAAACACACACACACACACACACACACACACACACACACACACACTGGATCTGGGTCTATGGTTAAGCAGACCTGCCAAGGGTTCAGGTCTTTTAAGTGGAAGTAATTGGGGAAGAACACGCTCCATTAAAAACAACTATTTAATACAATAATCATTCAATTAAAAAGCCCTTGTAGCAGCTGCCACGGCTGATTTGTGTCAACTGCATATTTTATTTGCCAAAAGAGGAACAGATTTACCATCAAGCAATTTCTTAACAGAAATATGTATTTAACACAGTTTTCATCAACAATCAGTCATTGCTTTGAAATAACATTATCACATTTTAGGATATTCATCTGTACAGATCTGTTCATCTGTGCAAATCCACAGCGATTATAAAGTAAAATGATTCACAATTTCAGAAAGGCTGTCAATAGTTGATTTTTTCAGTATGGGTACTGAGAAATGCAGTGATATGCTGATGTGATTAAGGATTTTGAAAACATGTCATGACATTCCTAAAACAGTTTGTTAGTTACATGACAACTGTAACTTGCGTTGTTCTGATGTAACTCATTATGCTGAGTATTTGTGAACATTCATGTTGGTGATAAACTGCTTACAGCCTTTGACTTCCCTGTGTAATGCCCAGATGTGTCTGTTTGCCTGTGGACATGCAAAGGCTACAAAAACGTAATGCTAAGTATTTAAATCCTACAACAATTTACAGGAAACATATTTCTTATTAATCCTGAAGACTGTTGTTTGACTAATAGTTCTAATATATTCAATACTATTATTAGTATGTGCCAAACATTAAGCACTAATATGCAGAGACAATTGATAAGTATGCCATTTGTATGTTAAAAGGTGTACAATGACAGCAACACTGGCTAAACCAATGGCATGAGAGGGAGGGCGGGGACTCTATGTTCGTTGGACCAATGGCAGAGCAGGGAGCAAGCAAAACATTATTTTTTGCAATCCCCTTTGTAATGTACTGCTGGTAACACTAGACACGAAGAAAGTAAATAAACACTATACATACACATAAACACTAGTATTCAAACTATCCGATGGAGCTCTTCAGAGAAGACAGAGAAAGATAAGGCTAGATTAGACTAGAGAGTTTCCATGGCAAAGTTCAATACTGCAAAGGGCAAAGAAGAGCAGACAATTTGCAGAAACCGCATGGCATTTGCCAAGGTTAACATTGACAGCATATTAATCACCATCTAACTAAATGAAAAAGTATAATCCACATTAAAGAGCTTCACATTTACTGTACTCTTAAGTGGCTCATTGTAAAACCTTATCGTGAGGATGACTTTAATCAGATATTAAATATCGCCAGTGTCTTACAAAGATCACTCATCTCTCTCGTGGCGCTTTAGAGAAGGCCCAGTTAATTAAGAAAGCCCGTCTCGCTGGGGCTTCTCCACGCTTCAACAACAGATGTCTTTTTATGGCCGCATCGAGGCGAAAGGTAGCGCAGAGCTGATGGGCAACATTTAAGCTCTACATCAATCAAAACCTATTGAGAAGCTGTTTGTGAAATAAGACAGTTCAAAAGCGTTACGCCCATTCAGACTCAAATGACAAGTGTCCCTTCATATTTTTCAGCCAAGTGGATTTTAAATGCAGCTTCAAAAACAATTTTTAAAAATAACTTGATTACAAGATTACATTTTACTGACAAAAAACGTTATCATCTACTTGCTTCAAACAATTGTGACTTTCCTTTGCAACACAAAGAAGCTGTTAGGGTCTTTAGGGCTTTTCACACTGAACTTAACCCTGGGTTTTCTTTTACCCAAGGTCATAAAAACCCTGCTTAGCACTGCTTTTGGGAGGTTAACCTTACATTGTGGTGCCAAATGTGTGCTGTGTAAATCATGAAATAGATAACCTGGGATTTAGAATAACTCAGGTTTAATTATTTTAGAAGAAAAAGCCCAAGGGCTGTAAGAAGCCCTTCTTTAACAAAATGCATGATGAAAGAACCGGGTTCCTTAGAGAACCATTTCTGTGGTTCTAGTGCAGGGCACCAAGTGACCAGCATTGGTGCTTATCCAAAACAAACTGATGCAAACAATGCAATACTCCTAGGCTTGTAAAAGATCAACCTCTAAAATTCACTTGTGTTATTTCATATACACACTGTGGCCCATCCCTGGTGACACGTTTTGTTTTTAAGATGCTTTACTAAACCATGTTTTCATTCTCTGAACGCAGACGGGCTTGTATTGTGTTCTGCCTGCCTCAGCAAAGAAGCTCATTACTTCCCTCCTTTTGTTTTATTATGTTCAGCAAATTAATAAATGGGGAGAGTGTCGGAAAAAAACAGATATGAAAATGTATACTTTGCATTATTAAAAAGGCACAGCCTCTAAAGGTTACACAGGGCTATTGTGGCACTACAGTCTGTGAAATGTAATTAAGGGGAGGGCGGAAGAGGGGCGCAGATAAACCTCTGTTGCTGGTACCGCCTCCCTCTTGTCATTTTTTTCTCCCTCCTGAAACTTATTCTCTCCGAACTAATTTTGCATGACATATTGCGTTTCTGCATCAGCTATCATGAGGCTACCTGTGAATTAAACAGGGCCTTGATATACAGGCAAATGCATGGATTACATTTCAGGCGTGCTGATACCTCATACTCTCGGTGTGATTTATTAATTCCAGCAAAACAAAACTCACAACATCGCTTACAATTGCATTTGTCTGAGGCTAGGCACCAGCAAATGGAGGATGGAAGAGTTATAGGGATGCTTTGGGAAATGGGAAGGCTGCTTAGATGGATACGCGGAAGGCTTCCGTGTCGAGAGTTAATCCGGTGAATGAAGTCAGTCATGTGTCCTTGAATACACTACATCTTGATATAAATCATACATAACTCATAAACGTATGAGTTAATAAAGTAGAGTTTTGGTTTTTTTTGCAATTTTTGACATGACAAAAAAGTGTCTGTTTTAAAAATACATGTACTAAGAATTATGGGTAATTTAGTGTTATGCAACATCATTGATTTAAACTAAAATAAATTGATTTCAAATCATTGATTTAAAAACTAAATACTGTCATATGAACAAAATACATTACATTTTAATTCTATGCATCACTTACAGTGTTGCAGCTATAGTATAAGGCATAAAGATTTTATTGACATGATCCCTATTACAAGAAACATGATCACCAGAACAGTGAGCTCAGGAGGCCATCGTCATGGCAACAAATGTCCTCTGTCTTCAAGATAACAGTTGTAAAGAGAATCAAGGTGTACCTATATGCTAGACATTGTCACAACCAACTTAAAGTACCAAAGCATGCTAACTGACATTTTAAAACACTCCAGGCAGGAAAACCACCAAAACACATAATTCAACAAAAATGTAAAATGACATTGAATACTTTTAAACATTAACAAACCCACTGAAAGCAATTACCAAATTACAAAGCCTATGATGTTGCTGTACCAACCACTCACAAATCACTATTTGAAGTAAAATCAACCCGTTTCCTGTTTAATACATTTGGCAACTAAACATCTGTTTAGAGAGGGGTATATTCACTCATCACACTACTGCTCTAGTAGAAGACACTTGAGAGCCCTCTTACCACAAAACTAAAAGTGACCAGTAGAATTCTTCAAAAGTTCTTTTATGTTTCACAGAACAAAGTCCTTTACATTTGAAACGACATGAGGGTGGAGTACATGATGACAGAATTCTCATTTGGGGTGAACTAATCCTTTAAGCAAAACTGTTATACAGATTGTACAGCAGTCATTTAAATAACTCAGTGAGAAAAGTGATACCAATCAGAACAATCAATTCTCCACCTCTACATGATTTACTCTCTTTTTTTCTGAATGGATTTCTCTTTCAGCCTCATTAGGTTTTATCAAACACAGAAAGCTTTTCCACATCATCCTCACGGTCCATCATTTCAATGTACCTGAGGAATCAAAAACTCTTAGCATGGCAGCTAAAACAAAATTTCTCTCCTGCCGGCGGTCCCATCTCTCCATTACTGTAAAGCGAAGCCCCCCACGTTTTCCTGATAAAGCTTTGTCTTCCCTTAATGACTCTAGCCGGTACAAAAGCCAGCGATAATGGACGCCAACCGGGCCAAAAGTTGAGCAAAAAGAGTGATGATTAAGAAACCTTATTAAAAGCATCCTCGTGGAGCATTCGGGCCACGTGACTGAGAATACATTAAGGCACCCGATCCTTTTCAAAGCGACATCGTGCTTTCCCCGAACACTGAGGAAGACGAAGAGGAAGAAAAAACCTGATTAGGCTGACAAGCCCTGAGTGATACTGCAAACCTGTTAATAACATGAAAATTAGAAGGGGCTCATGCAAAGAAAAGAGATTAATTTAGCTGGAGTCCATCTTCGCGGCAAATTGCGAAGTTGTGAATATGTTCGCAGATAATGAGCCTTCCTGCTTGTCAGCTCACTTGTCATTTTCTGTAATTAATGTTAAGGAAGACTCCTTCCTGATGGTTGGTATTACTCATGTACCGGGGAAAATTTCTTCGGAGAAATAATTTACATTTATTATCATCAGTCTGTTTGTGTGGTTTATTTCACGGCGGAGTAATTTATTGCAG
>JAZGTK010000169.1:0-55138 GCA_036877625.1 Ambastaia sidthimunki
TCTCTGCCTCCGTCTCTCTGCCTCTCTCTCTCTGCCTCCGTCTGTCCGTCTCTCTGCCTCTGTCTGTCTGTCTCTCTGCCTCTGTCTGTCTGTCTCTCTCTCTCTGCCTCTGTCTGTCTGTCTCTCTGCCTCTGTCTGTCTGTCTCTCTGCCTCTGTCTGTCTGTCTCTCTCTCTCTGCCTCCGTCTCTCTGCCTCTGTCTGTCTCTCTGCCTCCGTGTCTCTACCTCCGTCTCTCTGTCTCTCTGCCTCTGTCTGTCCGTCTCTCTGCCTCTCTCTCTTTGTCTGCCTCTCTGTCTGACTCTCTGTGTTTGTTTCTCTCTCTCTCTCTCTCTCTCTCTCTATATATATATATATATATATATATATATGTTCCGTTGAGACAGAAAGAAAATGAGAGAAAATAAGCATCACAGATGTCTCATCACTGATCTGTCACTCTACCTGACTTCCCTTTGGTCCAGATGAGCCTGAATCACCCTGTAAAAACAAACAGAGGTCACGACACTGAACAGATGTGCAGCTTCTCCACAATGAATTCCAGTAAAATTGATGATGGTTCAATACATATTCAATACAATAAAATCCATATTTACTTCTACAGCACGTTAAAAACAACCAGCCATTAAGCAAAGTGCTTTTCAGCATAAATAAATACAATACAGACAATTGCATATGATCACACAAACCTAAATAAATACTGTGTTCACTAAAGTGATCAGATCTTAAACTAGACTTAAAAACATCCACAGATGGTAAGATTTCATCTTCCACAAAGATACAGCAGACTTGTACCTTATGACCTTTTAACCCTGGTAGACCTCCAATGCCAGGAGGACCCTGAATGCCGGGCTCTCCATCTAAACCCTGCGGATGGACACACACACACACACACACACATACACACACATTTACTTATCTAAATGATTCCATAGACTGCTATTATTTTATACACAGATAGTTATAAACAACACAACCTGACCCACACTCTAACCCTGACAGAAAACATTTACAATAAAAAAATAACTTTATTTACTATATTTGTTCCTAAAAGGTGGTTTTGCTCAGATTTGACAGGTTTTGTTGACATTTGGGTACCAATATATGGTTAAACCCACAAACTAACACACAAACTAACACACAAACTAACACACAAACTAACACACAAACTAACACACAAACTAACACACAAACTAACACACAAACTAACACACACAAACACTCAGAATCAGGGGCTGCATTCACTAAACCGTTGCAACACTTTTTGCGTGCAGTATTTTAGTGCAAAAAACACCACAATCCAAAAAACATTTCACACTATATAAATACAATCACACCGTCTATCACCAAAAACATTCCCCTCCTCTCTTCTTTGACTGTCAGATGTTAACTGCTGGTTTGGTTTTGAGGCCTGATATGGGTCCTGCTATTGAAAGTTATTTCCTGAGACCGGAACTGTAAAGCTGGAGGCAGATTTCACTTCAGAAGGTGATCTTGTCTTTTTCAGAGCTTTATGTGTGGAAATCCCCCTCCCTTAAAACACTCACTTTAGCACCAGGTGGTCCGGGGAGACCATCATGTCCTCGCGCCCCAGAATTCCCCTGTAAACAAACAAGAAATTCACTCTCCAGCAACTAAACTACAAAGTAATTTTATAATCTTGCCGCAGGTAAAGCGATAATGTTTAAGAAGAGACAGCAGAAAATGTACATGTATGCAAATCAAATAATGAAAACATTACACAAAATATTTAATAAACCTTCATATTTAGCTGAAGAATATTTACCTTAGGACCAGCAGGACCTTGTATGCCAGGTGGGCCCACGGGCCCGGCAGGTCCCTGAGATTAAAGACATCTAATTAACTTTACATGAAGGTAAAATTAAATGCTAATATGTGAAGTATTTTGTGTGAATCTTCTGGCTAAAACTACAAAACTATTCATCAGGAAACTGATACTGATATTGCTTCCAAACAATTCACCAATGACCAGCTAACAATTGTAGTTTTTTTTGGTAAGAACATTACCGTTAAGTAAGAAAAAAACATTTGAATGTTCTAGGAACGTTCAAAACATCCAGTTTTTCAGACGTTGTATTAACATCATTTCTTGGTTATAAGGTTAACATTTCTAGATAATGCTTCTGAGAAATATGATATATAATGTTTAAAAAACATTCTACAAAACTGTTCTTGCGAGAATTTTTTATAGCTCGGAGAACATTAGCCAATGTTCTGAGAATGTTTCCTGTTAGCTGGGGAATAAACGAACTTCCTGATGTACCTGCTGTCCCATTGGTCCAGTAAAGCCGGCAGGTCCTGGCATACCTCTCAGGCCCTGTCAAAACAACTTCTGTTACGTAACCCTCACAAACAGAATCAACACTCTGAAGTGTTGACACTCTGCAGAAACACTAACATACTTCATATCTAGTAAAATGAGTCATTTTTACTTTACCTGAGGTCCAACAGGGCCCACCTCTCCAGGAAGTCCCCGTAAACCCTAAAAGAAACAAAAAAACCTGTAATGTTTCAATTAGTTGTAAAAAACATTACAAATGTTATTTTGAAAGTTTTGGGAATGTTCCCAACGTCCAGTTTTGTCCAGTTTTTTATACATTGTATTAACATTATTTCTTGGCTACATGAATATTATTCAAAAATTGTTTAATTCTGTAACATTTTTTAAATATTCCACGTACAACTTAAGAATAGCATTTTTTATATATCATACAACACTTTATAATAAAAAAGTTCTAACATAACTAGAATGTTTCCTGTTAGCTGGGAACTTCAGAAAATGTTTACTACAATATGGTTTCTCTGTGTTTAACTAGTTAGTGTTGCTATTTCAGTGCCAGGCCGCATTATTCGGCACGTAAAGTGCAGGCGAGAACGGCTTCTGTTATCTGTGTAATTACACACGAGTGGAACATGATGAAAGATGAAGGGAAACACGGGGCACCTACAGCTAATCCAGCCCAGATTCCTCCACCCAAAGCTTTCAGCCACCAGCAATGCTGTAAATATTTCTTTCAAATGAACCAGATTCATGTGCCATAAACAGGAAGACCGGCCTCCAAAATAACTTAAATGAAGTCATGTTGATCTGTTTTATCACACCTCAAATGTTCCCTTGCAAACTTTACACACAGACATAAGAGAGAGAAAGACAGAGAGAGATTAAGATAGATAAGGAGAGAGTGAGAGAGAAAGAGAGGGGGAGGAGAGAGGGAGAGAGAAAGAGAGAACAAAAGCGATAAAGAGATAAAGAGAGAGAGGGCAGGAAGCGACCTGTAGTGAGTGGGCTACAACATTTATTGACATTAAGAAATCAGTTCTTAGAAAAACTTCTGTTTCCACCTGCCATGTGTGCGTGTTTTAACCAAATACAAACGGTTCCGCAGGAAAGAAAAAGAAGAAGGAACATTCAGAGGTTCAGACCACAACCTCAGAAAGAGGGAGGTCTCTATTAACTGCAGTATTAATCATGTCACATCAGGCAGACGTCTGCCTAAAAGTTTCCAAAGGTTGTTTTTAGCATCTGGGTCTCTAAAAGCAGAATCTGTTGTTTGCCAAAACGTCCCACATGAGCGACTACTTCCTATATGAATCCTATACATCAAACTAGCCAAGGATGTGAAAATATTTACTTTACAGACTTAAACCACATCACTTCACATCATAAGCTGAAATAGGAATGAAAATGGAATTTAGTCAAAGGCATAAACGATCTGAAGTCACTTCAGTTTAACTTCTACCCACATTCATCAGTTGTAACCTATGGTGCAATACTGCTTTAGTAAGTTCAAGCTGAAAAGAGAAGTATGTTACTATGAGTTTTGACGTGATACTGTCTTGTGAATCAATAAATATTATGAGCAATATGTAAAAATATAGAAAATGTGCACTGTTCTTGCCAGTATAATTTGCAGCTACAATGTTGGGATGCTGTGGGTGGTTTCCAAGGCTTTGTTGTGTGATTGTTCAACTGTTTTTAGAGAACTTTAGCATGTTGCCCTTGAATGAAATTTGATTTAATTGTGATTTTAAGTTTAGAGACTTAGAGTCAAATCTACAAATTTACACAGGAGCAAAACTGACAGAGATGCGTGAAATAGCAAAACTTTTTTCTTTTTTGAAGCAACACCTTTGTAACCACATCCATAAAACTGCACATCATCATTTTGTTACAAGATTCTCTTGGCCGTCACAAACGGTGATGAACTGAGTGTTTATCTTCTAATAACTCATTGACATTTAACAGCTGCTTTGAAGTGGAAAGATATATACGTGTTCATACAGCAGATCACGCAAACAACCTTCTCAACCATCTGAAGCATGGATGAAGTTTGAGAAGATCTAAGTGTGAAACTTCTAGACAACCACAGTGCTAATTCTTCTCATCTTCTCATCGCTGAAATAAATAGATAAATATAAACACAGAATAGACTGCGTTTCAAGTTTGGTAATTTGGTAATTAGGCATTTAAGACCTCAACTGTTACAAAATGTAACAGAGCTTTCTCATAAAGCTGCTGTGTCTAAGAGCAAAAACTGCGATGAAACTTCATGATTTTAAATTTTGAGATAAGGCATTGCTCACTGAATGCTGTAGAGGGCATAAGGGGTCCCCAATCCATGTTTCTGGAGGTCCACAGACCTGCAGAATTAACTACCAGTCAAAAGTTTAGATAAACAATGCTAAACACGAGCGAGAAGCAGATGCCCAAACTCTTGCCTGCTAGTTTTGCCCACATCATCTTTAAAAAGTGTGTTAAAAATAACTTTAAAAAAAAATACAAATTAAATATTTAAAATCAGGGTGGATGTTGGACTAAAACTGTGATGGAAAGAGTGAGTAAGACATAAATAAACAAAGAAAGACAGACATTTGATGAAGATGATGATAAAGAAATAAACTCACAGGGATTCCTGGTTCTCCATCAGATCCAGTCGGACCTTCATCTCCTTTCTCTCCCTGAACGGAAACAGCGGTGAAATGTTAAAATCACGTTGTTTATGTGTTAATGTAAACAACATTAAAATGTGATTAGAGTTTGTGACACCAGCAGGACTGTAAACAGGCGTCAGATATAAATATAGCTGATTACAATCTGAAGCATGAGAAGATTTCCCCACTTTCAGCCAGAGATTTAAAACAATTCAAAACAGTTTCCAGCATTTTTGTAACAATGATTACAGCATAAATGTGAGTAAATCTCACACAGTAACCTCAGTAATCAGAAAAATATGCTTAATTACAGTGAAAATAAACGCCAAAACATACAATTTAATACCCAGTTCACGATTTTAGGTTGTAAGAATGTTTACGTAATGTTTCAAGTAACAAAAATATAAAAAAAGTTATTTTAATCATTATTAAGTTCTAGGAACGTTCAAAACAACGTTTCTTAGACGTATTAACATTTTTGCTCGGTTATAAGAACATTATTCAAATATTGTTTTAATTCTCTAACAATTTTAAAACATTCAACTACCAAAATATGATATATAGCATTTAAAAAAATGTCTTAAATGTAGGTAAAGACTGTTTCTATTAACTATCATATTCTGCTATAATCAGAAGTTGTTTTGCGGTTACATTTTTAACCTACTTGTCACAAAAATAAGGAATGAAACGTTAAAAGCTCACATCCTAATTGTAAAGTAAGCATGAAATTTGAGAGGCTCTGTCATTAAAATCTTAACATGTTACGCCCAAAAGTTATCTAAAGATTTAATTTCTGAAGTAGTAAATTACAAGCCACACACATGTGGGAAGGCGGGTGAGATCTGGGCTGTGGCTGCCCGTCATGTGAATTCTAAAATAGTCTTTTTTGGTAACATGTGCATGTAATTTGTGAAGGGTAAAAACACACCTGTTAGAAAATATGCCATGTCCCACATACTGCATGTGATGTGGGGTGTGTTCCAAATACCACACTGCCACACTACACACACTACTTTTGCACTTGTACAGTACTGTATGTGAATCTTTTGTATCTATAGGATGCATACGATGGAACATCTTTTGAAAACACCTCATACAACAACAACGTTCCCTGTTAGGTGGGATATTTTGTAGTTTACAAAAAGCAGTAGGCCAGTGTTCACTGAACAGCCCTAATGAAGTATGCTTATGCCTAGACAACTATCATGCAAACTATATATATCATGAAAAAAGTATAGTGTGTACACACACACACACACAAACACACACAGAGTATACTTCATGCAAACTCTACATACACATCTAAACTTCACCCAGAAGCATTGACATTTGGAAAGACCTCACACAAAGCATGTTCTTAAAGCAAGAAGAACAGTAATTGTACCTTTTTCTTTGCAATTATAACCAGCGGAAAGCCAATTAAAAGGAGTTTATAAGATTGCACATGTATTTTAACCTTTTGGTTTTGATTTTATGCACGTCTTCCACTTCTGATGTGAAAAACCTAAACCTGGACCTACATCTCTTTAGATATGATCCAACTGCATGAGAGTGGCTCTTGAGTTTTGATGTCAGTGTGTTTTAGCCTCTTTTTACAGTCCACATGCATGTGTGTCTGTATGTCGTGATTAGAGGCTTTTCATCCAGCTTGTGCTGCGGGAACCCACCCTTACGAGGGATCGTTCCTCTGGCGCACCACATGAAACCAAGTGCTGGTTAACTAATCATCCCTCAGCAGTCTGAGGAACACAAGATTACTGCTAGAGTGAGCAATTCTGTCTCACATCCAAACAGAGAACGACAGGACTTCACAAGAACACTAACAAACATGAATCTGTTCGATTTTCATTCACACAAAAAAGTGTTTTGATTTCAGTCCAAAATAAATGCTGGCCATGAGGTTTTGATTGAGTGGACCGTAAATGAGGATTTTGTTTATCAAACTTTTACAAAAAAATGTACATTTTGACAGAGTACAGTAAACATAAAAGATGTCTTAAATCGAGAAGTTAAAACACATTCTTTAAATGTATTAATAATAAGGTTGTACGCTGATAACACTGGCACCCATTGACTTTCACAAACCACATTTCTCCCAAACATTTCTCCAAATATCTTCTTTTGTGTTTCAAAAAAATAAAGTCATACAGGTTTGGAGTAAATAGTGAGTAAATAATTTTTTTTTTATTTTGGGTGAAATGTCCCTTTAAGTTGCTTTATACCTTAACAAAAGGTTTATGGAGCAACATCTAAATGTCACATCTTTCAAACAGACCCGGAAACAAAGTTCCACACACACTGAGCGGAACCAGGAGCTCATCAAAGCCATCAGCAGTAAACAAGCTTCATTTAGTGGGGCAGTAAATTTCAGTGCGGCACATTGAACGCAGACATCTGAACATACATCTGAGTGACAAAACTACTTCATGTCTCCTCTTGAACATCTCAGATGTTTCTCAAAGTCAACAATGACAGACTTAATCGAGACTCTCCCACTTCTCATAAGTGTCTCCTGATTAAAAGATTTTACTAATGTCATGTCTCCTCTGAAGTTTCAGAAAAACCCTAACAATGTCTCGAACGGGGACATTTACATACTGAATATGTAAATTAAAGTCTCAATATAAACTCAATCATTTCTCATCAAATTTCTCAGCCAAATCCGAATTATTCAATCCACAATAGTTGTATAGCTCTGTCAACAATTGTTTCGTTTGTTTTTATTTTCCTGTCTCCTAAGGAATTTCAGAAGACAGTTATGATACATATAGGCATGCTAGACAATTTCAGGGAGGCTAGCAATAACAACCTAGCTTTGAAAGTGAAAAGGGGGGGGCACTCCAAAGCCACGCCTCCTCCAATAAGGCACTGAGGTATACAAAGACAGTCTGACAGACAAGTAGGACATCCTATCGGATGCACTCATCCTATTTGAACCGGGTGCAGTGATTGGACGAACATTTTATGGGTCTGTGCCATCCCATAAAGATATATAAATGTATATATAAAATTATACAACTTTTCTTAGTGCTCAGGTTGCAAAGAAATTTTAACCAGCAAAACAAATAATGTTTCAGGAACAGATTGTCTGCTCTGCCTTTAAGTCTGACCTGAAAACCACAAATTTCCTAAAATATGAACGAGCTGCCTTTGAGCAATACAGAGTTTTTTACCTAAAAACATTCACAAAGTCCATCACATTTTGAATTTCTGGCATTCAGAGTGACATTCCTAAATATTATTGCTGGTTTCCAGTTTATTTGCAGAGAAACTCAACATTCTGCATCCATCCAACACAAACCTCATTAAGCTCCTTTCAGCTTCTATTTATCACAATACCAAAACATTCACCTACAATAACAGTAAACCTCAGCCGATGTAAATGTAAGTAACACACAGTAATTTAGCTACAGTCTGTACAGAATCATATATCCGTACACAACAGGGATCTGTACTGTGTCATTGACTCATCACAATCATGGCATTTAAAGTTATATATATAGACTTTTGGGCACGTCTGTCTCCTCTTGGCAAAAAGCTAAGAAAAATGTCACAGGAAGTAAAAAAAAGGATCGAAGATGTGGCCACAAATATGCACTTAAAACCTAAAATAATCCAACAGGCTATTTGCTGACTGTGTGATCTTATACATAAGACATGTGATGGCTTACACCCTGTGATGCTTAAAATACATGAAACAGTGGGTGTATTGCTGAGTTTAAACTCTGGGTAGGGTTTTCTGTATGTGTACACCACAAAAGGAGGAAAGTAACTGATTTCTAGCTAGTAGTTATAACACTGACTAGTACTGGGAGTTGAATAATGTTGGTTTTACCTTAGGACCAGCAAGCCCAGGTAGACCAGGTACCCCAGGTTCACCCTGCAGGTAAAAGAACAACTTAATAATGCACATCGATAAAAAAACGTAACATTTAAAAAACACAACAGATTCCTTACAATTGGTCCGGGTTTTCCGGACGGACCCATTTCCCCTGGCTCTCCTGGGATTCCCTAAAAGTTCAAGATAGTTTGGATTAGCATCTGTTGTTTTGCTAATATTTACTTGATTGTATAATACATTTAATGAGATATAATTTAAACCTTGATTCCATGCATTCCATAGTCACCTACATCCAGTTTGGAAAATCCAGTAACCTGAAGTAGATTTTAAGGGAATAATTGTTGTTATTGTGGTTTCTGCTTACTAGACAATTAAGGAAATGTACAGGAATATAAAATGTACAAAATCTTCCTGTGTAAAATGTTTCACTATTCACAGTTTAACCAATTTCTAATGTATATATGTGTGTACATGTATCCATAATATACACACACACACAGGACAATATATATAATGCTTAGTAAAAATAATCAAATTCAGTTATACATATGCATCTTTGACAGTCGGTTTGAAACTTACTGTTGGCCCTGATGGACCCGGCGGCCCTGGTGGCCCCATTTCTCCCTGTTAAAAAGTTGAAACAGTAATACACTAAACATCATTACAGTTTACATATGAAAGACTAAAGAAAACAACTAACAAAGCCTCCAGGGGGCACATCTTGACTCTTAATAAAGGCATAAAACAAATGATAATAATTTATACAGTATCTTCATCTTCCTCTAGCGCTGAAACTTACTCTGGGTCCATCCAGTCCTCGCTCCCCCTTCTGTCCAGGTTCACCGGCTTCACCCTGTGCAGGAATGTGGAAGAATGAAGTAACATAAAACTCTGAGGACATCAGAATATTGATGTTGTATTTTATGCTTTACTTTCTGTCCATGTTGACCAAGATCTCCAGCTGCACCCTTCACCCCTGGCTTCCCCTGGTGGACAAACAGATCACTACATTACAAATGCATCCATACCCTCATACCATATTATTATTCCTCATTTCCCATAACTAGAAGATGGCAGTGAAACTGAGGCACTGACAAACAGGTTAATGTAGAAAATAATTAGTTGTACTTACAGGTTTACCATCAGGACCAGGTGGTCCTTCTCTGCCTTTCTCCCCTCTGAAGCCCTGAATTCAAACAGGAAAGAGTTTACAATGAAAGTAAAGAGCAGGTAGGATTTACATTCTGCCCCCTACATGAATTATGAGGTAACAGTTCGTAAGACAACAGTCTTACGAAGGTTCTAAGAACCTTTGTTTTGATTAAAATAAAATAAAAAATCAAATCATTGCTTAAAGATTAAGCAATGTGTTAATTAAACATGTTCTTCCATCTACACAGCAACATTTTTAGGTTCTAAGAACGTTTCCGTAACATTTCTATTAAGTTACAAAATCATTGAAAATGTTCTTTTGAAAATTCTAAAAGTGTTAAAAATCTCCATGTTAAAAAACATGTTAAAAAATGTTTTAAAAGTTGTTAGGCGTTGTATTATTGTTATTGCTTTATTATGGGAATGTTATTTAAACATGTAATTCTGTAATATTTTTAAAACACTACACTAACAACTTAAAAATAACATTCTTGATATATATGATATATAACGTTAAACAAGTTCTACTAACATTACCGCAAGAACGTTTTGTAATGTTAGCATTCATTTTCTCTCTAATAGTTTCACACTAAGCATTATTTCTGTAGCACATGATGGACCATTAGCATTGTTGCTGTCCTGGCACAGTGCTGGATCTTTAGGATGGAAACTCTCACCATGGGTCCTGGTAAGCCGGGCAGGCCTGGTTTACCACTGGGACAATCACAACCATCTACAGGAGCAGAGCGATCCAACGGACACTTGAGACAAAACACATCACACATCAGAAAGACCAACTACAAGAAAACCAAACATCAATCTAAACCAAAACAAACCAGATTCATACAAACAGATGCTAACTCACCCGCTCATCGTCCTGTGAAAAAGAAAAAGATTCATTAAGATTCATACAGATGATGCTTAAAATCATTTCATGAAGTAGAACATGTTCTCTGAACAACATCCTTGTTGAACCTGGAGCAACATTCCTATCAACCAATCAGGTTTCAGGGTTGGAATTTAGCATAGAATTAGGGTTGGGATAAGGCCTGTAATTGTTGGATATGAATGTCCAACAATGTGTAACTTGGCTGGATTGGATTTTGTGGCACAAAACATAAACCGATGGAATCATTCTCACCACAGAAAGAATTTCACATGCTGTCTCTCTCTCGCTCTGCAGTGGGTCACAGTAAACACGTAATTTCTGAAGCACGAGCTGATAAAAAAGCACAAAAGACAGCAAACATCAGACCGTTAGTTCTCTGGACAGTTTCCCAGCTAACAATTTTAGGTTGTAAGAATGTTTCACTAATGTTTTCATGAAGTAAAACTTAAAAACTTAAAGCATTCAAAAGGAACATTCAAACCTCCAGCTTTTTGGATGTTGTATTAACATTATTGCCTGGTTTATAAAAACGTTACTCAAACATTTTGTTAATTTTGTAACATTCCACTAACAACTTAAGAATAACATTTTTGATATATAACATTCTGTTCCTGGAAGAATGTTTTTGATAATTTCCAGAGAATGTTAGCTAACATTCTGAGAACATTCCCTGTTGGCTGGGTTAGTATCTGGTTCAGATAGTGGTGATTAGGCAGGTGTATCAGACAGAGAGAGTTCCTCACAGGGACTGTTGTGTCTATATTGACTTTCTTGGCCACTTGAGTTTTTCCGTTGATGTAGATGGGAACCACCGGCTCCATCAGCTGCTCCTCCACATATTCACCATCTATAAAACACGTGATGCGTTTGGGTTTTACCAGGAACTTCAGCTGATGCCAGTGTGTGTCAAACAGCCTCTGTGGAAACACAGATCATATTATAATGAGATAATGTGTTAATACTAGGTGGCGCTATTGCACCCATTTAATATTTTGCCCTACGCTCTTTCTCTCTGCCTCCCACTCTTAACATGATTCATTGGCAGTGTTTATCTGCATGAGTTTATAACTTTCTTTTCTTCATTATGAATAATAATGAAATGTGATTTTGCACCTTGATCCCTCGGTCATTAAATATGACCATCTGCTCTTTCTGCAGAGTGCTGGTGCAGGTGAAGGTGACCGATTTGTCCCCTCCATTCACAGTGACAGCCATCTGTCTGACCCCGTCCTGAGACAACACCCTCACCAGGTCAAACTTCATCCGGTGAGCTGGGTTCTTCAAGCGCAGGGTGGCTACAAACACATAAGCTGGTGGAAGACCTTCTGGAAATATCTCTCTGTGAAGAACATCAAAAGTTGTGAAGGACCTGACCTACATCATCATGACATCAACATTGACATCATTTAAAAAAACGGTTGTCCCAAAAATCAATATTCAGTCTTTTTTTGTTGCATCAAATTCATGTGACATTCGTTTGATCTGTAGAACACGGATGATGTGCAAAACAAATATGCAAAAAAAACAGGTGCTGTCAGTCTCCAAATGACAAAAAACCCCAAAAAATCAGTTAGTAGTGGTGGTTGAGTAATGAGACAAAATATAAGTTATTCTCTGAAATAATCAGTGCCAATCACATATTAGAGCAGAGATCAACATTTTCAAGCTGTAATCTGTAACTTGTTGGTCAAAAATGAACAAATAAAGAGATGAAAGTTACGGATTGTAGCTTTAAATTTGTGCTTTATTTTAATGGTGCTCCTTTGTCATCTTTAGAACTTGACAGCTACATTCACAGTAAGGAAAATCAAGAGTTTGAACATGTGAGTAAATCATTTTCATTTTGGATGAACTGTTTCTTTCAACACTGTGACTATATGTCTGAGCACTAATTAAAGATTAAAAGTCTCTTTATGTTAATTATGGGTTCTTTAAAGCACCAGTGACGTGACAAAGGCTGCAAAACCTTTCATGGTTCTAACCGGGATATTTACTAGTTAAAATGTATGAAAACAATGAATAAATGAATATCATGATGTATGAAGGCATCAATGGAAGAGTCACCTGGTGTTGTGTGTGATGTTCAGACGAGGGCTGAGCATCGAGGCTCTCTCTGATATCAAAGAACCCTGAACCGTTTGAGCCAGATGCTCGATGTTCATCAGACTCATCAGATCAAAGCCCTTCTGATCGTTCACCGTCCCCGAGATCCGTCTTGGACACACAGACTCTGTTAATGAAAGAATGTAGCTGCACCTCAACCACTTTATGACACTTACAACATCCCAACAATTTTAGATTGTAAAAACGTTTCCTTAACATTTCCATTAAAACGGTTAAGAAAATGTAATTTTGAAGATTTTAAGAACGTTTGAAACAGTCAGTTTTTAGACCTACTGACATTATCAAACATTTCAAAAATCCGAAATGTGTTTAAAACATTTCACTAAAAATTTAAGAATAGCGTGTTTGATATGATATATAATGTTAAAATACATTCTACTAATGTTACTGCAATAACTTTCATAACTTTGAGAGGACGTTAGAAAACATTAGCCAACATTATGAGAACATTCCTGTTCTCAGCCTTCTCTGTTTCCAGACTCTCATAAATCGTATAGCTCTATAGACTAACTATATTATGAGAGCAAGAAAGGTTTTAGGTTCGATTCTGAGGGAACACACATACTGAAAATAATAATGAATAATGAATAAAAGCCTCTGCTAAAACTGCAAAATTTTCTAGTTCAACATACTGTAGAAAAATAAAATACATACGGCCAGAAAAATGCATAAAATGGATGCTAAAGTGAAGCAGTGTGACTTACAGCCCTACAGTCTCATAACTA
The DNA here is from genome assembly GCA_036877625.1 of Ambastaia sidthimunki. Taxonomy (NCBI): domain Eukaryota; kingdom Metazoa; phylum Chordata; class Actinopteri; order Cypriniformes; family Botiidae; genus Ambastaia; species Ambastaia sidthimunki. Next base: position 13,683 of record JAZGTK010000169.1, read on the forward strand.
CTATACAGGACTGAAGGTTTGAAATTGAGGCAGAACTCACCCTCACACAGTTTCTGCCCCATCACGTCCCAAATACTAGAGATGGAGTTGTAGTTCTCCACGTGTAGCACGTAAGTAGAAGAGGGTTTGTTAGCCACAGACACCAGCTCAGCATTGGTGATCTCATTTCCCACACCAACTGCAAACAAAACAATGTTCTGCGCTCTGGCCTCCATGGCAGCATCTTCCACATCATCCTGTGAACGGCCGTCTGTGAGGACCACAGCGATGCGGTTCCTGGCAAACTGAGAGGTGTGGTTGGGCATCCCAAAGACATGGTCCGTGGTGAACTTGATGGCACGGCCCGTTCGCGTGTTGCCCCCCAGGTATGAGATGGAGGAGACGGCCTCAATGAGTTCCTGTCCGTTCTGGTGCTTTCCCAGAGGGATCTCCAGGCGAGGTGTGTCACTGTACTGCACGACGGCCACCTGAGTGTGTCTGGTGCTCACATCGAAGCCTCTGGTGATGTTGATGAGCCAGCGCTTGGCTGTTTCAAAGTTTTGGAGCCCCAGACTCGAGGAGCCATCGATGATGAACGCAAGGTCATTTGGAGTCGTGCTGCAACCTGCAAATCCAGAAAAGTGCACCAAAGTTAAGTCCAAGCAAACAGGGAACGTTCTCAGAACTTTGGCTAACGTTCCCTAAAAGTTTTTAAAAAGAATGTTCTTGAAGTTCTGTTGTAACAGTGTTTCATCCAACATTGTGTATCACTGGCAACTGTTCTGAAAACGTTAGCATAAAAGCATATCAGTAAATGATTAGTGGAACATTTTATAGTCTACATTTCACAGCTATAGTCCAGCAACAGTTTGAAAGGATGTTAAAAGTTCTCGTTCAGGCTAAAACTAGTGCAGTTTAATTAGGATAAACTGTTAAAAACTGTTCAGATATTACAAACCAGCTTGATTTTCCTCTTGCTTGAAACCCTGAATGTGCAACAAGAACACGGTCAGTAAACTAAACCTCCATGTCTTCATGATCCAGCAGCCAGAAAAATCCTGTTAGAAAGAGAAGAAATAATAAAAACATCTAATGATCAGATCAGCCACCTGATAATGTCTGAATACATCATGTTATACTATATTTTATCAACCTAGAGTTCATTATGTTTGCAAAAACAAAGTATTTAAACAATCAGACAACATTAAAAACTCATGACTCATTCCATACAAAAATATTAAACACACTGGCCTGTAAATTACAGGAAAAACAAACTCACTTTTCGAGCAAAACTATTAACAAAACTATTCTGCAAAGAATCAGCATGAATTTAAAGTGGAACTTTAAACAGTCACTGAAAATAATCTTGGCAGCAGTTAAAACTCATTGCAAAACTGGCTCAGCAATGTGCAGTTAGCTCAGAAAAACATGGTACTTAAATTATACTGTAATGTTCTTCAAATCTATGTGTTTATATAGTGGTACTTTTTAGGAGATTATAATTAAAAAAACATTAAATATTTCTATATGTAAGTAAAAAGAAATTCCTTTAACTTACCAGCAATGTCACTTTTGTATCCCTGCAGGCAGTCAGTCGCCACTCAAGAGTTTTGCAAAGTAACAACTATGGTTGTGCCTGAAACGCTCTCATCACCGACACAAATTACAGTCCAGCAACATCAGAGCCGAGGACAATTTTATATCTGCACCCACAGTGACGTTCAGCCTTCCCTGTGCAGAATGAGAGAGAGAGAGACGGGCATCAGCGTGAGGGAGGAGGTCCAAACCACCTTCAAACAACATCAAGCCAAGCGGCCCCAAGCCTCCAGTCCCAGAACCCGTTCCACACACTTCCACAAATAGCACACCAAAAACCCAGCAAACAATTTTAGGTTGTAAGAACGTTTCTGTAACATTTATGTTTGAAACAATGTTGTTTTGAAATAATGTTGAAAATGCTATTTTGAAAGTTTTAGAATGGTTCAAAACTTTTAGTTTTTTAGACATTGTATTAACATTACGGCTTGATTATAAAACTTTTTTATAATTTTATAAAAAAAGTTTTTTTTCTATAACGTTTTTAAAGTTTTCCACTTAAAACTGAAGAATAACCTTTTTGATATACAACGTTGAAATATGTTATATATACTGTTCCTGCAGGAACATTTTAATAACTTTGAGAGAACTTTTAGTAAACATTAGCCAATGTTCTGGGAACATGTTTGCTCCCTGTTGGGAAGTATTTATTTTCACTGCTGTCATGCATTGAGTTATTTGGAAGAGTCGACTGACTTTACATTAACATCACGTCTGTGTAAAATCCTGAATGCGAGTAAATCTGTCTTTATTCTTCAATAGTTAGTTTCCATCAGTTTAGTCCAGGCACTTAAACACAGATGGTGGTGTCTTTCCATTTAGTCTTAAAACTGCTATAACTCTCAGAGACCACCAGCCCGGTTTCTGAATAAAAGCTGTTTGGACAGAAAGCAACACACAAGATTAATTTTAACCACACTAACACCTGAGGAAAGAATATGTATCTGTGAGCTCCTTTGCTTTGACCTCGTGTATATATTTATACACCACAGACCTCCACACAATCCTGCTGTTCAAACAAATTGATGTATTAGCACAGCTATTCTGGATCAAACGTGAGGCCCTCCAGCAACCAGAGGCGACACACTGCACAGAAATAGAAGAGACATAAACACTTCAGTACACTCAATGACACATGGCTTCATGTTTGTTTCATGCTGTATGACGTAATGAAACGTCATATCCGGTGCATAAACCTGTTCTTGCGGTTTTATTGCATATTCACATAAAGGATGCTGTTGGTTTTATTTAATGCATCGTGGTTTTAATAAAGAATTAGTTGAATTATGGTTGTAATGGCTGTACAATGTCGCCCTCTGGTGGAAACAATGAACTGACTTTATTGCACAAACAAAACAAACAAAAACATTTAACTTGTCGATTAGTTTAAAGTTTCTGCTAAAAGAAAACAGGCATTACACCGGCACAGAAACAAGACTGAGACATATTACAACACGAAATATATTACAAAACTGATTAATTTGTTATTGTTATCATCATCTTACCTGTTCCGCTTTAAGAAATGATTTTCTTGTTTTACCGGCATATTCTAGCGATATTTGAGAATCTAAAGACTTGGACATTTTTCAAAAGTTTTACTTTCACAGTTTAAGTAATTCTGAAGCTCTTTGAGGCCAATTTTACGACAATCTTAAACAGGAGGCACAAGATGTCGCCATAAACAGAATCTAACCATAAGATAAAAGAAGCATGAAAGTAGATCCGGCTGAATTAAAACAAATCATAATAAATCGTGAAATCGTAAATTTTTATTGATAATTAATAAACACAGTTCCGGTGCATGATTTTGACTGGTTGAGCCACGCTCGAAGACGTAATAAATAATTATATAAAACATACACCCGTGACCTCATTACATCCGTATTCTTGCGCCAATTCCTCTGCGTTGCTGTTTCTAAAGAACTACTTTGTTTGGCGGAAGAATATTGTTTATTAATATTTAATATCATGTCTGTTTAATATTTTATAATGTCTGTTTACTTTATACAGTTCTTTGCTAGGTTATTAGAATAACTTTATTTATATGAAATAACAAGTTTATTAAAGAGATAATCCCCGTGAAAATGTGGTTTATAGTGAACTATAGAACATCTAACGTGTGTACATCGGATATTATTAATTGTGTATTATTTTATGTTTGTAATGTGTATTTATTTTGTGTAATAATTCACTTTTTGATATTGATCTATTTCTAGGGTAAATTTAGGACCCTGCGGATGAGGGGGCGGAGTTACGGATGATTGACAGGATATTCTGGAGGCACGGCAGGCTAGTAATCTGGCAAAGTGACCGCAGCCACGCCGTGAGACAACCGACAAATCCCGACGAAATTCCGCCCGAAACCGGGAATCACGTCGCGCTTTGATGCCGAAACATCGGTGGGAAAGCGCCATCCATGGACTTTCATCCCCGATGATCGTGTTTGAGAGCTGATAATGATGAAGATGAAGCTGCGAGCGGCGGGAGGCGAAAATCACCGATGCGATTTAAGTTCCGTTAACGGAACCGATCGGCCGGGACATCGGGAAAGCAGCACCGGAGCCGCTTCCCTCGATAAGGAGACGGTGTTCGAGTGGTTCGGCTTACAGCTGAGCCCGGCCGGACGCGTTGAACTGCTATGCGGGCTGCTTCATATGTGTCAGCCGCTGGAGCTGCGCTTCCTCGGCGCCTGTCTGGAGGATCTGGCCCGGAGAGATTTTACGGTCCTGCGGGACTTTGAGACCCGGGCCAACAGCCCCGGTGATCTGGAGGGGCTGGTGGACGTGAGCGACCCCGTGGTGTTGTCCAAACTGCTTGTTTATTTGTCTCTTCTCGGGTCCAAGAGCAGGGAATGCGCCGGGATATTATTCCGGACCTTAAGCCGAATGGACGCGAGGATGTGCGGGGCGCTGCCGGACCCGGAGACGGTGGACCAGCTGCGGCTTCTCTTCACGATGGGCTCGTTACACCCGGCGTTCAGCTTCCACCAGCGGGAAGAGCTTCGAGCCCAGCTGGACAGACTCCAGGAATGGGTGTGTAATATAAAACTCACTGACATAAGTGCTGGATATTCCCATGTTTTCCAATATCATGGCACCATGATACACAACAGCACTATGGACATATATCACAGTATCATTTGTATTCACTATGTAAGTACACGATGAATGAATATTGTAAACATTGACATCATCATTACATTCAGATTAAAATTGTTATTTCCAGATCATAATAAGACAATAAGATTCCCTAATAACCAAATAACATCATAAAGGCTAAACTGGTATTCCAGCATCATGTGAATAATTTCTTGCTATTGAAGTTGACAGAAACTCACAAAGTTGGAGTTTTAAAATACTGAATTTTTGTCTGATGCTAATAAATGTTTATATCACACCTGCAGGTCAGATGTTAGATGACTGACAGCTGTCAGTATGTGTTCAGTTCTGTGTATACTGTAAATAACTAAACTAAATCATTTTGTCTTTGAAACGTTGATTTGCTTTATTCTTGTGTATATTATAGGCTTGTGGATCATATTGGCAGGGCAGTTCTTTTCCAGAGATGCTGGTTTTTAAAGTCTCTTTTCATCTACAGAGCAATTACTAATTAAAGTTGTATAAACATAAATAATATGTTTGTCCAATCATTGCATTTGGTTCAAATTCAATGATAGGACATCATCAGCTATGTATTTGCATACGTCCAATACTGTTGGAGGAGGCGTGGCTTTGAGACCGCTCTGAACGAAAGGCGGGGTCTTGTGCTTTTAAAGCTAGGTTGCTATTGCTAGCCTCCCCCAAATTGCCTACCCTACTTTTCAGTGCTATCTTATTCTCTTTAGATCTCCATGTGAATGGTTTTATTGTGGGTCTTGCATTTTGTAAATGAGGCCATGTGTAGGATATTGGGCACAGGCTGAGATGTCCACACTCATTAGACTGAATCGGATCTCCTAAACAATACTTTCAGTTCATAAAGGCCTGTTGTGTTAGATGTCACATTGAGAATGATGCTAATGGTTTAAATGATGGTCATGTAAGATGAGGCATTATGCTGAACTGCTTTAAAACAAGAGGAAGAGAACCACACATTCTGAAAGGCTGAATGTGATTGGTTGAGTTCGATTAGGGTTGGAGCTAAACTCTGGAGCAGGAGCGGGAGTGCGATTATGCATATTGCATTATTTCTGTAATTTTTATATTGTGCAGTTCTCATTTAAACAAATACCACAGTTAAGCTCAGCCACCTACTACAAACCAACAGCCAACCACCTTAAATTATGGTAAGATCCCACCCACAGTGGAATCTCATGGGTCCAAAATCACACAAGCTTTATATTTAACATGAAATGTGGTCTGATTAGCTGTAATTTTTGTTACTTTACACAGCGTGTGTGAAGAAAAAATTCAAGTGTGGAGAGAAAAATGACTTGGTGGGACGGTGTATATAAATATATGAATTCATAAATATTCAGAATAAATATTCTTAAACTCATTGTGTAAAATCATTGTTATCAGACACATGGTTTTATTCACCTGTTTCATGAGTTCATGATTCTCCTGTTTCCCGTTTCATTTTCTTTGGCTGTCACAGAATCAGTTTTCCAGGCCGAGGTTCCTCTGTCCACACCAGGAGAATGATGAGGACTGGACCTCCAGTTCACATCTCAGCAGCAGACCACAGAGAGAAGGTATCTCCCCTCCACATACTGAAAATGATCAAATCACAAAACATCCACAGCAACGGCATTATAACCACGTCTTCTGATGTTACAGTGGTGCATATTGAGACGATCATTCTGAAAGAGATTTCTATGGCAGGAGACAGCCGCCAGTACACTTTTGAGGTAAGTTCAAAAACACTTGGGCTGCCAAATCAACGTTTCTCTGAAATCTCCACACCCTCTTATTTGTTAGCCCCTTCCCTCAGCTGCCCGGCTCCATTCTGGTAACGCCCACTTTTCACGATCCAATCACCGGTCAAAGAATAACATCAGGTCTAAAATAAAATCACTGCCCTATAGTTTAGTGTTGATTGTTGTTTTTCATACGGAAATATTAGTTTACAGTAGTACAATTGGTTGCGAATATTTCATGTTGAATTTACTCCACAAATTTTGTCTAAATACAGCGTAACATGCAGCGTTATTCAATTCAGAGATAATTAACACAGAGTTAATCAACATCTCTTACTAGAAGCTGTTGCTTCATATTTGCATGTTGCATTATTCATGGAGGTGAGAGGGTCTTACAAGCCTGCACTCAGTCTCAGTGGCTCCTGACGGGTGGGCTGGGTTTTGCTCTTGGCTGTGTACATGAGACTTCTGTCTCTCTGGGACCAGTGAGGAAACATGCAAGGCTGTGCTATAAACATCCGGTTGTTGATACACAGTTGACAGCCTCAGTAAAGAGACTTGGCTCGGCTCACAGCGAGAGTATGGACTCGTGCCAAAACAGAGAGAGAGAGAGAGAGAGAGCTGACTGAAAAAAGCTTTCCTTTTACTCTGCCTAATGTATCACGTAATTTTAAGCGATGAAAATTGCCCTGCAATCCTGCTGTATATACTTTATCCCAATAGCTGTTAAATGCAGTGTAATATGTTAAACGTTTGTCTTTTGCATCGCATTTATTTCCATAACCAGATAGTTCAGTACAACTGATTTTTTTTGTAAAATGAAGCTGTACAAAAGAAAAAAGCAGGGCGTGACAATTTTATTAGTCAGAAATGTACTGAATCATGAAATTGGTCTTAAAACAGGGACGTTGCAAATTTAAAGCACTATCATATTGCATACCACATTTAGTATCACGTATCCTTTTTTCATAATTATGCAATGCATTTTGTTCAAAGATAATCAAGAGAAAAGATTTATTTTTTGGAATACCATGCACAGATGAATCTCATTCACAAATGAAAGTGACCCATTTGTTAATGTATGGTAACTCATAAATAAACATGACCCGCATTTAACCCATCCAGGGACAGTGAACGCAGTGCAGAACACACACAGTACACACACAGAGATCTGCAGTGTGTATTTAAAACAATGTGCTGAAAGAAGTAACAATATCGGGGTAATTTATCAATGTTATAGCTGCAGTTTGTAACTCTGGCCTCTCTATCGCCATTTCTGTTTGAAACTTAAAGTTGCAGGTTACATGCTTTTCATTGCTTATGTTGAAGCCAAATGAAGCCAAAAGCCATTTCCTGGGAAATGGGACTCGACAGCTTCAAATTATAATTGATTATTATAAAGTTACCTTTGTGAATCTGAGTAATGTAAGGAGACCGTTTCGAAAACTGATATGTGATGTACTTGCTCAAGAATTGATCCGTGTTCATTTTTAGCCCCAAAAAGTTACAGATTGCAGCTTTAACTGTTTTTTTTTTAGTCATAACCAGACCAGCAAGAAGACATTTTGTTACTTGGTTTCTATTTTCTTCATCATGTTTTGCATCTCCACCCACAGTGACATTCCACTACCCATATGTACATAGTTGCATATAAAACATTAAGTACAGTCTCTGATTTTTGCATTCAGTCTTGAGGTATGTGGCTATTGTGAGTTGTATCCCAATTACAAATCTCCATATTTTACTGGCTGGTATAACCCTGCCATTAAGACATCAGTATTCCCTGGAGAAACAGATGATTCCGGGTCCCAGGCCCTGTTAGGGCTGACATATTTACTCTGTGTGACGGGCTGCCCGGGTGTTGAAAGAGCTCGTTTGGTGTTACAGATAAACAGTTTTATTGTTAACAGAAATCATGTTACTGACAGAATATCTGCCAGATGTTTTACATAATTTATTCTGACCTGTATTGTGTAAATCTGTAAGACAAGAAGACTAAAATGTGTTAAGGCTTCCTGAACTATTTTCTATTTTTCTGTAGAAAAGTTGTTTATGCTCTGGAAAACTTGACACTAGACATTTCTAGTCGTCCTAACTTGCTTTAGGTTGAAGTTTTAAGGTTTGTGATGGGGTCAAGGTTAGGTTTGGGGGTTGAATGTTGTTTATTACACAAATAGCTGCATTTTGTGAATTGGATAACAACCAGTTCAACCGGAATTTGGTCGAATAGTTAATAAGATGCAGGTCGTGTCAAATCTTTATTAAAATAGCGTAATGATACAGTTTGGCAACAAATGTTTTCCGAAATGTTCTGGGCAAACGTGGCATGCTGATGTCATTGTCCGCTCGTCATATTTCAGGTATGCCAAGATTGCAATGGGATGTGTTATTTTGATGTTATTTACACAACACACTTTAACACTTAATGATTAGGGATGTTCTAACAGAGTTCCTTTTCTTCTGCAGGTGAAATGGTCAGACGCTTCATCTTCCACCATCACCAAAAGCCATCGTGAGTTAGAGGACTTTCTGTTAAAGGTGGGCAGAGAGATTTGAGATTTCTCGCTGATTATCACCCGCTGCACTTTGTGTTCATTTACTCATTGGTCTGCAGCACATGCCAATGAGCCAACCAGCTAGGCAAAATGCCACTTGGCTGGCAGGGTCCATTATCCTTCTGTTTTGAGATCTAGTTCCTTCTCTGTGGCTGTGTTCGCAATAAAATATTGGCATATTGCTTACTGTACAGTATGTACTGCCTGCTATTTATTACCAGTAGTGTGCACTACATGTAACTGTAGGTTTGATTCCCAGTGAACACAAAAAAATCTGTCTTTAGCTTCCAAAGGAGCAGAGCCCTGATGGCTTGGAGAAAAGTATTGTGAGGTTACTCAGTCACGGGGATCAGTGTCCAGAGTCCAAAGAACTGGAGAGAAATCTCAGGTGAGTCATTCTCATTTGGAACGTTACTATTTAAAGTAACACGGTACATTACTGCATTACATCACAAACACGTCCACAAAAAATAGATTTGACATGTCACGTCTCACTGCACGCATTAAATGCGCAGTGTCAAACAAAAACGTTTTGTCACATGACATCTAATCGCATACCTGATAGCATATGCAGTTTCAAATTAAAACAGTTTTAATGTTACGTGACTGCACGCTTGCATCGCAGACACAGTATATACTGCTCAGGACTGCACGTCTGCATTATAAGAACAACAGAATGATGAAATGACACGCAGTACCACCAATGCTGTTACGATAAATAAGCCACATCTAGTGGAATCGCTGTTCAGCTCAGTTTTTGGATGAAGTTTTTTAAAATCTCACAACAGTATTTAGGTCAGTAACACTGATGTCAGTGTCAGAAGGGGATTCAACTTCCTGTGAAGAAAAACCAAACAGTCGTGACTGTAAACGTTCATACCTATTAAACTCTCTTTCTCATGTATCTGTACAGGGAGAAGTTCTTGTCTTTATCACAGGATGTTCTCCAGAGGTGTGAGGTCTCCAGATTCTTCCTGTCTGATCCACCTTCACTGCCTTGCAGCCACTGTGAGGAAGCAAAACATGGTTTAGGTCTTATTTGTTTCAGTCTAGTTTGATTCTTGTCCAAACTAAAATGTGCTGAATTACTGAGCCCCAAAAGACGTTGAACATGGAAGTTTGTGATCCATGTTTTCCCAGCATGATCTGAGAATGTTCCAAGGAAATCTGGTTATGTTTAAGCTGTAGTTCGTAACTTTCTTTGTTTAAAATAAACAAAAATCAGTTATTGAGCAAGTACATCAGACAGATCAGTGTTCAACACAACCTTCTTACCTGCGCAGTGATTCGCCAATTTGCAGTAGTAGGGTTAAGTATAGACTAGGTATAATAACAAACAAGTAATGGATAGTATGTAAAGTAACCTGCAATTTTATGTTTCAGACAGAGATGATGGCCAAAGTTACGGATTCCAGCTTTAACTTTTTTGTACAAAAATTTGTCACATTTGATGAGCTTCATTTTCAGTATTCTAAAAACTTCATTTCTAGGTTTTTATACATTAAAAAAAACAAAACAATTTCTTCACATTTTTTAAATAAATTAAAAAATTAAAATGGGAAATTAAATGTTCCCACTGCATATCGCCCAACTGACCAGCTCTGCAAAATGGCCAAAATATTCCTCTACCACTATTTATTATCGCTCTGCACAGCAGATGTGTCACCTGTCCACCTGTCTGCAGGTACCAGATCACCTGTAGCCAGAATCCACCAGCCTGCACACGGTTTCTCTGAAGACTGCTCTGAGACTTCCAGCCTGGAAGAGGGTGAGAGAGCTGCTCGTGTCATATACAAACACTAACACTTCATTGACTGCTGTAGACTTACCGTCATGTTTCCTCTCTTGCAGATGTGGAGGGTTACAGCATCAGAGCGGCAGGCCTGAGGTAGAGCCTCACACACCCTCATCCTCATTATCGTTCTTTGAGGATCAGTGGAGTAAATGTGTTTCTCTCCCTGCAGTAATTCTGAGTGCCAGCGAAGAGAAAACTGTGAGCAGAACGGAGAAAGAAGCTGGAAGAAAGATACGGAATTGGAACAGGTGAGGTCCTTAGTCTCTCTTCATTTTTGGAGTATGTATGCGTGCAGAGTATCCAGATTTTCTATATACTTCTGGAATATCTGGACAACCTGCTGCTGAAAGCACATCAACAGGAGCAAGAAAAATACGTTTGAGACTATTTATGATTTGTGATATTATTTTTGTCACATACACGGTTATATACACACACACACACAACCTGTCAACACATATCTGTTCAACTCTGTAGACTGTGCAAGCAAATCAATATCTTAACAGGAAATGTATTGAAACTAAGACAAGTATATAATTAAAGCTGGAATTAAAACAAAACTAATAAAAACAGAACTAAAAAAATGTGCAAGGCACTGAATAAAGACTAAAATAAAAACAAAAAAGCTAAAGATTAAGAGAACAACAAAATGTCTGAGTCTTTATTTCTTTCTGAACTCTGTTTCTGTTTGGTCGGACTGGCAAAAAAAACATTATTTTAATACATAATAACCATATATATTTCTGTGACGTCTGGATGGCGAATTAAACAAGCGTTGAGAATATGTTGTGAGAATATGTGACCTGATTTTCGTTAGTAAGGATTTGAGGTCTTTGTTTATGACATGACAGACTTGTGTTGTTTCTGTCTGTGCTAGAGCTGCACAAACGACAGAAGAATTCTCGCACCCGGACAAAAGAGTAAAGGAAGATCTGTGGGCAAAAGGTACACACACACACACACACACACACACACACACTTTCATGAACTCAAACTCTGTGTCCAGTTTCATCTTGTTGGGAGGAGATTAAAATGCTGATTAAAGCAGTTATTGGATCATTTCGGTTGTGTTTCACACAATATATGAAGAGATGATGTTATTGATCTGTAATAGAGATTTTCTCTGAAAACATCTTGGAAATATTGTGCTCAGGTGAAAAGCAGTATTTAAAAACTGCTCTAAATGAACTGAATTCTCTTTCATACAGCTAACATCCATTAATGCTGAATGAAAATGTGTTTGGGGAATAAAGTAATTGTTAAATTGTGGATGTTTATTCATCAATACTGCTCTATATTCTATAGCTTACGGACACTATATTGTGTATCGTACAGTATCTATTATGTAGATTAACAGCAGTGATCTGACTGATGTTACAAAAACATAGCAGTAATAATTATTGATACAGCATAGATTTGTAATATCAGTCGTTGTTTGTCATTGCCACAGAAAAAAGCTGTTTTTTTTAGCAGAACAGTCTCTTTAAGTTGTCTGCAGCTGTTGAGCGACGCGACACTGCAAAGTCACAGATGCTGAAACTCTGGTCTGTTTTCAGAGAGAGAGGACGGAGAGTGACCAGTACAAAGAGTTGTGTTGGGATCCAGAAACCTTCTGCCACACTGATGAGCAACCAGACGACCTGCAAAGGTGTGTGTTGTCTGATACACAGCTTTTATCTTCATACTGAAGTGTGTGTAGATCTATCACATATCATTATACGCATTAAAGAGGGTTAACTGCTATTTCCTTGTCTCGTCTCGTCTCGTCTGCAGATGCAGGAAGGGTCAGATACGGAGACACATCATCAGAGAGCTCCAACTCTGTGCCATCCAGCCCTGTTCACCACAAGAGCCTTGAGGACCAGGGTGTGTTTTCTGAATGTTTTCAGAACAGTCACAGCTACTAGCAGTACTACATAAAGTCTAAATGATGTTTGACTCTCTCTTAACAGACACAGAGAGCCAGTCTGATAACTCACCCCAAGAACCATCTGACAAAACTCACCTTGCCAAAGGCGTTGGCGGGAAAGCCGTCGCCATGGTGAATCCGTTAGTCGCCGAGCCTCAGAACGTCCCACAGCCGCCTTCGGTTGTAGAGCTGGCCCTGACCCTCCCCTACACCCTGCAGTACAACACCACTCCGAGGGACACCGGAGAAGGAAAGATAACCATAACCATCCCGCTGGCCAGAGACCCAGGAACTTCATCGGTCAGCACTCACCCACAACCGCAGCCACCGGTGGGAGCATTCAGTGTCCTCCCACCCAGCCAGTATCCTCTGCAGCCCGCTACAACCACTGCCAGCAACCCCATCAAAACAAACATCAAGACCACCTCACTGCCTGTTCCTGCCAGCACCCCTTCAAGCTCCGGTCCCTGCCCTCTATCTACCAGCCAAGTTCCAGGACCTTGCCCCACAAGTGTACCCACACACACCCCAGGGCCGGGGCCCCTGCCTGTCCCTGCTGTCACACACAGCACGGCTCCAAGCGATTCCTTGTCCTACATCAACAGCTCAAACCCACCGGTCGTGGCACAGACGCAGGCCGGCGCAACACAGCAGCAGGGGGGCTGCAATACCTGCGGTTGCCGTGGCAGCTGCGGTGGCAATGTTGCCCACCAGTCACTCAGCTACTTCCTGCCTCCCCAACCCACTCGTCAGATGTTCGGGCCGCCGCCCCCCTTCTTCCACCTCCCGCCCTCCAGTTTTCCCGGCCAGGGTCACCAGAGTAACGGGACGCCTCTGTCGTTCTACGCTCACACAGCTCCCCCCGCCGCTTTTCTTCATGCCCACTCGGAACACATATTGGCGGGGCAGGCGGGCTACAGCTTGCCCCAGATACCCCATTTTCAACGCTTTTACCAACCCCAACCAGTCTTTCCACCCGTCGGCCTGATGTCCAGTGGAAGCAACATGAAGAAGACCACCAATGTGTCCTGCTATAACTGCGGCATGAGCGGACATTACGCCCAAGACTGCAAGCAGCCGTCCATCGATGCCAGTCTGACAGGTAACATCAGGGCCAAAAGATGATGTTTTAGACCAGAAAGATGCACAGACGGCTCAGTGTGGGTTTCTGTCAGGTAGTCTGGTTTAAAGCCTGAGATGCTGGAGTGGCTTAAAACAATGAATAAATAAATCCATTAATCAATGCAGGCTTTCTCTTCTGGCTGGTGTAAATCTTTAGAGTAATCTGAGGGATATTATATCAATAACTTCATGAATCTGATACATTATTGTTGCAATAATTAATGTTTAAAAGTATATTTGAAAATTATAATGCCAGTATTGAATGGTTATTTAGTGACTTATTTCCCAAAAATATTCATGTGAATAAGCTAAAAATATTGGTTGTGAATATGTGAGAAAATATTGCAGTAGTTAATTTTATGGTAGGAATGTGGCTTTACTGTGGTGATACTCACGGGGGCGCTAGTTTCCTTCAGATGTCTGTGTGCAGATTTAAACTGGATGTGTTGATGTTGGACCTAAAAGAGAAACTGACCATAGACGTACTCTATTGTTAGACTTGTATGAACAGGTTTTTAGTGTAGATTTGTTTTGAGCTCCCTAATGTTTTCAGCACTCAAATTGACGCCAGTATGTTTTGTGTGTGTGTGTGTGTGTTTGTTTCAGGTGGTTTCCGGCTAAAGTACAACGGCCCAAACTCCTCAGATACGTTAGACAAAAACGATTGACAAGCGAGCAGGGGACCAAAACCTGTCAAAAGATTTTTTTGGACAGACAGTGTTTGTATTTTGCATCCCTGTCATAGAGGTTCTCACACATGCAAAGAGGGCAAAAGCAGAAAGAAAATTTTCCATAAGTTTTGGACAAGCCCACATTGATAGAACGATGAGTGGAGTGTTAACACTTTAACATGAGGTTCCCTTAGACACTATATTGTCTTAATATTATAGATTAAATAGGATGGATAGCTAGAGGTTTATTTGTTATAAGTTCTGAATAAATAGCTTATTGTTGTCAGAAGATTTTATATAAACGGATGTTGTCGTTATCAACGTCTGTCGAAAGCGAATGAAACTTGAGTCTGTTGGAGTGCAGTATTGTTTTTTTTCCCGGACAAGTGAATCTTTATGGTTTTTATACATGTATGAGCAGTTATGTGAAAGAAAGATGGGCTAAAATACTGTAAACAAATATTTTCTAAGTTCTCATTTTGTTATCAAAGATTTGCTCTTGCAGAATTATCTAATAATGATGCTTTTGCAGATGTTATATGCTGCTGTTTGCTCTGTTCTCGTTTTGAACACAGTGCACTACAGCTTTTTGTTCTCTGAAAAATGTGAGTGAGGTATTCGAAAAGCACTGAAACACCCAGACTTTTAGTTCTGCCTGTGATTCACAAGCTCGGATCGCTAGAGGGCGCAAGAGTGTTTACCCTGCAGCTTTAGCCCTCACTAATTTAAGCGTGTTAAGCCCAGTGCATTCTGGGAAATGTAGTTTCTCTGCGCTTGGTGAAGTTTGGTTTCAAACAATATCCTTCATACATATTCATTGTAAGCCTAAAGCACTGTTAGAAGACACTCAAACCAAGAAACACTTTTTTGGAAGTAAAATATCTGAATTTCATGTTAATATAGGACAAACTGAGCATTTAGAATAGTTTCCTTCTAATTATTAAAGAAATATGGGGACTTTAGTGCCTATATTGCCATACAAACACTTCATAGTGTGCGTGTTGAAAATAATTTTGAGAGAGTCTTAATTCCATGTTAAATATTTAAAATATCAAAGTTAAGTTTTCTGACATCTTATTAAAATAGCCAAAGCTTCCCTAAGAAATCTTTTATATGGAGACTTTGTGTGTTTGTATAGAGGAAATACATGCAAGTATTTTTTTTTTTCAAAGGAAGGGCTAAAAGCCTTCAACATGGTTGTCCAGATGTTTGTTTTTTAAGCACATTTACTATTGATAAAGTGACAAGTGGTGAAAAAGCTACATTTCAGTTCACAGGAGTGAATTCTGTTGCAGGTTTTTAAATGTGATTCACTTGTTTTGGTAAAATTGGTTCTGATCTGTAAAAAGACTCTGACAAGAGTTTAACCACTTAAAGCAGAACCCAAAAACCTGTCGACTGTATTCGTTACATTTTTATAGATTTATGAAGCTGTACTGTATGAACGAGATGTTGATATTTGAGTTTACGTTTACTGTATTTCATAAGTAAATGTTGATTAATCTGTACTGAGAGGTCAAATTAATCCGATCACGTTTGCATTTTGCTGCAAAGTGATTGTTTATGTCAAGATATTAGCAATAAACATAAAAAACACCCATTTGGTGCTGTTGTCTTATTTTTTATTATTGAATGCTTTTCAGCTGGTATAAGATGTTGAAATTCAAATGGATACTTGAGTTTCCAGGGCCTCAAACTGGTCACTGATTTCCATGTATTTGTATAGCGCTTGTTACAATTAGAACAGTTTCAAAGAGGTTTTACAAACTATTGCCTTTGTAACTAAGACACACAGCAGAGTTTAGCTCATAACCCTCATCATACAAACATGAACAAATTAAATAAGGTCTTCAGGATGATAAAGGTTTGCTATAAATAATGAGGCTTCTTCTCAAACAGTTATTGTAGAGAAATGCTATTATCTTAACAGGTTGAAGATTACCATCAGGGGTGCAACTAACTACACATTTCATACACACATTCATCTTCATGGCTGATTAAATGTGAATTAAACTATCTTAGTGTTATACATAGTTATTACAGTTATATAGCTGTTTTGGTAACCCAAGCTTTCACATAAAAACCAACATTTATAAGAACAAAGAAAACAAACATTTTTCTCACCTCCAATTTCAAGCTGGGACTGAAATCCATATACGATTTAAAAACGTCTCTTCAACGTTAAATGTTGGTTCTTTTAAAACCTTTGTCGTAAGAAGTTGAATATTTTTCTATGTCAGTGTTTTATTAATTTAATGCGTTTCTGCTGTTTTTAACGTGACAGAACTAACGTCGCCATATATTAATACAATATATATTTAATAAGTATATTAAAAACACGTAAAGTAAGCCTGTAATTCACAATAAAACACATACTTACAGATGAAGAATAAAGTATCAGGTGCTTTTGGAGTCTGTTTAAATAAGATTTAAACTTTATAATCTTAAATAAGATCTTTATATGTGATTTACACGCGTTTGTGCCGCAGCTGACGCGCGTGCTTCATTAGACGCTGAATGACGCAATTTACGCGACAAATTAACGTTTACGATGTAAATAATTTTATACCTTATAGTCTAATTAAAAAGATTGTAGCATTTAATTAAAAATATTGCAGTATTTAATTCCTTAATCCGTGGTGTTTTTGCGTACATGGTATTGTGAATAAATGTGTGCAAGAATTTGACGCATTAATAAACACACATTTTAAACATGACCATCATTAAATACCGTCACAAAATACAATGTGTTCTGCTTGATTTCTTCATTTCCTGTGTGATGAATAATTCACTTTTGTGCTTTAATGTACTGGCAGATACTGCAGGTCAAAGGTCACGTGTGGTTAGCATACATCATTTTGAATGTATTAGCATTGGAGGAGGCTTTTATTAAAACGCAAAATGCTTGAAATGATGATAGCAGCTTTAGCAAGTGAAATCAGAAGGTCACTGTACATTAAACATGTGAATAAACACAAAAGCTGGTAAATACACAATGCATTATATTGTGGCAGAATGCAAAATCTATTAACCTGAAAAAAGCTAAACCTAAGCTGGTTGGCAGGTTTTAGCTGGTCTCTCGGCCTGGTTTTAGCTTGTTAATCAGGCTGGTTTTGGGGGGACTGGACATTTTTCTGTAGCTGGTAAAACCAACTTGACCAGCTTTGCCAGACTGGGAGGCCCATCTTAAACCAGCCAAACAGCTTAGGTTGATTTTAGCTGTTTTTATTCAGCAGGGAAGAAAGAGATAAAGGGTAACCAATCATTTTTTATTCACCCTCCTGTTGTTCCAGTCATTATAACTATGTCCAGAGTGATCTTTTTTATTATTATTACTTTTACACAACAGCTTTGACCTCAATGATGAGTCAAATGAAACTCAATGATGATGTGTCTGTGGGCTTCAACACAAGCCATGGACTGCTAATGTTGTTTATTTATTTTGTGTAGTAATGTTTATTCTGATGCTTAAATTATGGAATACACTCTGGAATATTGTGCAATTTCATTTTTTGTGTTCCACAGAAGAAAGTCAAAGGCGTTTAGAACGACACAAGGGTGAAGAAACAAATTTCATTCTCACTCTTAATTTTTCAACCATTTTAGAAACCATACGCCAGAAATCACTGGCAAAACCAAAACTTTGAAATATCTTCTGTACGTCAAGTCATGTTAAATCAATGAAAATGTCTACAGTAACTACAGACCTCAAACGACTGTTAAGGGAAACAATCACCATGAAGATGTTTCCACTGAGATGGTAGATTTGTTTTTTCAAAGTGCATTATGGGAGGCTGTGCTCCCCTCTGTGGCCTGTTAGTGGCTTGATAAAGGCTATAGCTGTCAAAGGTCTGATTATTTAAGCAGTTTAGGTACAGCCATAGAAGTCATGGCAGTCATGGGGTTGGATGGCACGGTGATGTCTCTGAAGACGGGCTGAGAAAAGGAGGATGTAGATGGTTTGTTTTGGTTCAGGGTTTCTATGATCATCTGTCTCATGTCTCGACTGGCATCACCACGAACAGCCAACAGGGCCACGATGTGCTCCTCTCTGATGACAGACAGATACAAAAGTCTCCATGTCACACTGATACTTATATAATCCAGTAGAATTTAAAGGTGCAATGACATTCACACATTTTCATGTGACTCTGGAATCTAAATACTTATTCAGGCCACTGTAGTGAAGTTAAAAATGTATATTACATTTCAGGGCATATATGCTGTGATATCTGAACCAAAAGATAATTTCTTCACTATGTTTCTGATGTTGAATCTGAAGTCTAACCTGATGTCAGGGTACTTGGACACCAGTGTTGACACCTCCAGGTACAGCAGCGCAGGGTCCGTCAGTTTGAAGACCTCAGCGATCGCGGTGATGGAGTCACAAAGCCTGTCTGTCTCCTCCCCCTGAACACACAGAAACACGGTGTAAACAGAGCAGATACCGCGTTCAACGTGCTACTGATGCCGTGTCAGGTGTGCCGGACTCACGGCAGAAAGTTTCCTGAAGAGGAATTTGAACTGCTCCGCCTCTTTCATCATCCTGTCGGCACCCTCCTTCCTCTCCTCAGCGTTCTTAAAGGAGACACGTTTCTGCATGATGGCCTTCAGATACTCCATCACCACCCGCCGATGAGCCTCGCTTGTCATTTCCTGTTTCACACACGCAACATTATAAAATGTAACTCTAAAATCTGATTGGAGAAGCCACAGTCACAGTCACTGTAAAATATATAACAAATAATATTGACTCTAAATGTGGTTCATCCAACCAGATTTTAAGGTCATTGTACAACAGACATTTCTGACTCTAAAATCTGATTGGATGAGCCATGTTTAAAGTCATGACATTTGCTTAAATGTTTTAAGGTGCTTAATCAACCTATCATAAGGCTAAAAACACATTATTCGTCAACAAACGTAAATAGGAACATTAGGTATATAAGAGGTCACAGGGTTTGAGAAGGCATACCTGATTATAAGGTTTCTTGATTTTGGCAAAGTCATTAAAGTAGTCTTCCACGGTCACACAGATGGTGTCCACTGCATGAGAGCCAGTTAACCACTTCCGGGTCAGGAGCTCATTGAGATGATGCTGTGGAGAGAATAAAACACAGTCAGGGCATTTTTCCAAACTGTCACATGTCACAACTGTCACAAGCAAAATAATATTATCTATCTGTGTCATGTGACACAAAGCCCAAACACTGAACTGGATCAGCTAAAAGCGAAAATGATTGTGTACCTCCAAATCAAGAAAAACCTCATCCAGCAGAAACTGACAACCTTCTCTGGCCACCTCATTGAGGAGCTTGTCAATAGCAGCGTCATTCTGCGTGAGTTCAGAAGACTGAGAGTACTTTCTCTTCAGACTGTTTATAGATTCTCTGAAAACAAATACAGTTGATTTATTTACTTTCAACTTACTTTTACATTATATTATATATATATATGTATGCATTGTTCCACGGCGGAAAGAACATGATACAGTTTTAGAATGACATGAGGGTGAGTAAATGAGGATTGGACAGAACTGTGATTTTTGGGTGTACCGTGTCTTTAAGTGATACTGACTTAAACGTCTGGCAGTTGTTGATGATGCCGATCATGTACTGAACGTAGCACTGCGGGAGCTGCCGATCTTTCAGATGGTCCTCCTTGTAAGCGATGGCCTCCTCTCGGTACCTGTGTGCATGAGACAGCTGTCAGTAAACTAGCCTCTTCAATAATGATCAATAGAATGAAATGGATGGTGAAAGATCTCAGTACCTTACTAGGAATGAGCTCATCTGCTTCAGACAGACTCTCAAAACCTGCTCTTTAAAAGTCTCGTTGATCTGAGCTGCCACCTGAAGATTCTGCTCAAACATCTAAAGATGAAGATGAATGAAGACACCAAGAGACACTTTAGACCCCGGGTGTTAAATAAACTCAACAAAAGCTTTATTAGCCACTTGTGTGAGATGCTAGAACGTAATTATGTTTACAGTAAAACACAATGTGTAGAAGTGTAAACTATGCAAATATCTCACGATTTAATGCAAATGTAAAATGTGCATTTGTTCTTTTGTTTTTTTTTACAAATTCTTTTTGTTGGCAAAAGAAGGAGATGTTGTTAGATGTTGTTGTACCTGGAAGACAATGGCAGGTAATGTGGTCTGGTAGTAGCCGTCCTGGTCCGCCTCGGGCTCCGTCTCCTTCTGCCAGTCCTTCTTATCGGTTTCCAGAGCTTTCCGCAGCCAGCCTGTGATGTTTGACTGGACACCAGTGGAAGACAGTAGACGTGTTAATCTGAGACTACATGCACACTGAACTTCACTGCATTACATGCAGAATGAGGAAAGGGTGCAATTCGTTCCGACGTTGCCTTAAACAATTTTGCATGTTGAAAACACAAAACTCCAGAGATCTGAATGAATACATCAAAGGTTGAGAAATATATTTTGGTCATATCAGACCTGAACAACTTACTAACACATTAAAGGATTTTATTTGATTCAGTGACACGCTGGAGACTCACGGTAAATGTCTTTAAGTATTTGCCCAGTAAATCATCCACAACTTCATCAGGCAACAGCGGCTCCAGCTGCTTCACGTCACACTCGGGCTGAAGATCAGGATGACCCATCATCTCCATACTGCCAGAGAACAGTGAGACACTCCATCATTATTCCACCTCCTTCTGCACTTCATCAAATCAGTGCTAGAGAAATTACATTCTGGCCCTGCAATGATACTGGAATGATGGAATTAAATGAATGAATGAAAGTACACCTTACCTTTTATATGTGTTAAGAACCCAGGTGAGAAGAGATACAATCTCATTGGCCTCCAGATCTTCTGCGGCCAGTTCCTGAACCCGCGCAGACACAGATTTATGATACAGATTAAGGAACACCTGGAGAAGGTTATAGTGTGGAGGGAAGCACTGGACCATCATGTTCTTCACCACAATCAGGTCATCCAACACGTACTTCCTGGTGATCTCCAGCAGCTTCACCAGCCACATTTTGTCGGATTCTCGCGTCTCAGACTGCGTGCTCTCGATGCGCGCGCTCACTGTGCCTTCTAACACTTCGTTCATGCGCTTTTTCCAGCACTTGGGTCTTCCAGGTGGGATAAAGCCCGTCTGCTTCTTGCGGTCCAGCATTTTGCGGTCGATCTTCTCTTCGCGCTCAATGATGCGGACCACAGACACCAGCATGGTGGGGTCACGCCGAACGGTGACCATGGCACGATGGAGGACCATCCACAGTTGTTTGGAGAGCTCATCTGACAGGCCCTGAACCTCACCGAAGTAGCTGCGAATCAGGTTCATGTCATGGACGTTCTTGCTGTCCATGCGGTACTGCTCGTACATGAGGTCATCGCGGGAACACTCCAGGTCCATCAGCTTGCGATGAGCTTGGAGCAGCTCGCCCTGTTCAATCAAATCTTGGGTCTCTTGTGCAATCTCAGGAACTGTAAGGAAGAGAAGAAAACGTGTGCATCATTTACACATGTACATACACTGATACTGAATCCATCCACAAAACCATTTATATCATCTGATACCATTTATATAATCTGTTCTCTAGAATATGAAACGTGTTAATCTGAGAACTGCATGCACATTGAATTTCACTGCATTACATGCAGAATTAAAAGGATACAATTCATTCTGCTTAAGTCTCTACAATTAAAGTCTATAATGTCTTCACCCGTTTTATTTTCTGCAGTCAAGGGAAATTATATATATACAGTATATATACTGTATGGCATACTGTATGTACAGTATGTAGGTAGGTGGATGGATGGATGGATATACACATACATACATCACTGTGTTTTGCTTTACCAGAGAAGATGTTTTTGAGGTTCTCCACAGCTGACGCCAGCTGGCTGTGCTGGACCACAGCATCCTTCACGTCCTTCAGACTCTCTATAGTGTTGATGCTCTGTCTCCAGTCTTTACTGACATCCGCAAGTGAGTTCTGAATGTCCTTCACATCGCACAGCGCGTTATGCAGCTGCGTGAGACCCGTTCGTACCCCATCTAACTGCGACTGAATCGCTGCCTGTGATGAACACAAACAGCTTTACTTGAACTGTTAAAGCTTTCCC
This sequence comes from Ambastaia sidthimunki, assembly GCA_036877625.1. Lineage (NCBI taxonomy): Eukaryota > Metazoa > Chordata > Actinopteri > Cypriniformes > Botiidae > Ambastaia > Ambastaia sidthimunki. The sequence goes on from JAZGTK010000169.1 coordinate 36,274, forward strand.
CAGATCGACAGATGATGAAACTGAAGGTCTTTACCTTTAATCTCGCCTCTACAGACGCTTTCTTGCGCGCTTCTCTGCGTCTGTACTGCTCCACTTTGTCCAGCTGGTCGGAGCGCTGCAGCATCCCGGCGACCCTCTGCACGGCCGTGGCGACCGCCTCTCTGTCCGTCTCCTCCATCGTCACAAGCCCAAGATCCGGGATTCAAGCTACTAAAATAACACAAACACTAGTTATTAAGTACTGAAATGACTCAAACACCAGTTTATAAAAACCGAACGGAGTTTATTTCCTATACAAAAGCCCTCAATGTGATGAAAAATAAAGAATGCAATAAATCGTTTTACAATAGAAGTCTATAATTTATAACATTGCCCTTTAAAACCACTTTTAGTTTTCTGTTTTTTTACTATTATTATTTTATTTATTGCATGCATCTGATACTTCTGTTCTTATGCAAACATTATAAATTGTTGTGGCCATATCGCATTGCTTTAATAAATATAAAAGCAAATGAAAACGAGCAGTAAACCCGCCGCAATATATTAAACTCAAGACGTTGATCTGTGATGTATATGTTTATATGACTGTTTTATTGTTATTAATGTGTGTTTTTAAATGACCAGCTGTATAAACATGCAGTAACGAAGCCAACACAAACAGACGGTCTGAAATACGATATAATCGGTTAGATTTAACGAAAACATTGTAAAGATTTTATAGCACAAGTAATAATAAGTCGTGCTGAATTTCTGTTTATCTGATGAAAGGCCCCAGATGACAGATGCTAACCAGCTAACTAAACTAACGTACGGAAACCTGTGTGCGTGCAAATTATTAAATGCCACAGAGTAGATGAACTTACCCGGGCGCAGTTTATTTTATGAATTATTTTATGTTTTTAAAAGCTACACATTGATGTTTTCTTGCTAAACGAGTTATTCTGTTCATTTACTGCTGCGTCTTCCTGGTGCCGCCCCACAGAAGGTCAGATGACGACACCGATTCTGCTCCGAGAGCATCAACTGTGCGTCTGCTGTGCGCAGTGCGCAGACTTGACGCAGAAACATGAATTTAAAATTAAAAAGAAATATTATAATAGAGATTAAAGAATATAATCGACAATTACAGCAATACGTGAGTAAAAACAACGATGAATAACCACGTGACAAAATGTAACAAAACTAAATGCTTATTTTTGTACACACAGACACTAGACAAACACCTGATTAAATATACAATTACACAATTTTTACTAGAGAACGTGTCTTTATTTCTCTGTACACATTTTTATACTTAAATTGATTTTATTTTATACTTAAACTGAACTGAGTTTTATCAGGTTTGATTTTTCCTATTTTTGTGATCTCCACAGGTTATCCTTCTAATAAATAAATACATATTGTGACCATCTGTATTTTTAATATTTTTCAAATTATTACAACCACTCAGAAAAGAATATTAAACCTCAATCACAAATCCACAATCACATCAGTATTACCAAAAAGGAAAACCTTTAAAAATGACTCACTTCAAATATTAAAGCCCAAGTTTATTATTTCTTTTGTCTCAAAACAGCAGAAACCCTGAACGTTCGCATACAACTTTTTAAAAGACTTTTGAACTAAACAGCTGCAGGAATGTTGATTTGGTCGCTTATTTCATTGCATGTAAACATACGGGTTTGTTTTGTGTAGTACAGAGTTTGCTGTGCAGTTTGAAGTTGTATTTCTTGGCACATGTGACTGACTAACATCATGACACCCGCCGGACCACGGAGGAGAGTCGAGCGGTTCTCGTTTGATCGTGTGCAGCAGGCTGTGACCTCTGAACTCATACGCCAGTCTGATGTCCTGCTGCATGTAGCTTTTATGATCCACAGCGGCATTTGCAAACACGTATCCTTCCTGACTGCCACTCAAAGTGTCCGAGTAATTCAGGTTTTTGTTCAGAACACACTTAAGAGGTTTTCCGACTCCTGTGTAGAGATACTTCTGGTGTCCACTGAGGTGAGGGCTAACATCAGCTTTGCCTCTTTGACACGAGGAATAGTTCTCATAATATTCAACTTCTGTTTTTATCTGTGGATATTCAGGAAACACCGTACAGTGGCGCCAAAGCGGGCCGTATGCATGACACCCATTTTCAGAGTCTGAATCTTGTTCGGTTTTAATGGCAGCTTTGTGGAGAAGCATGTTGTTATAACATTCATTCTGTGCACTGTTTCTTTGCCCCCCCTTCCCTTCAACGCTATAGCCCTCCCCCTCAATGTGACCACCCAGCTTGTGTGTGTCTGTACTGCAACCAGTCTGTATTTTTCCAGGATAGTTGTGTGTGTAGAAGCTGCTGGGATGGTAGTTTCCTCCTGGGCCCATGCGTGGGGCAGCGGGACGACGGGCGTCCCAGGAAACATCTACAGCCTGCAGCCTGGAGCTGCCCTGAGAGGAAACACAGAAGTTGAGAGGCTGATCCTGGGTTTTACAGCCCTCTCCTCTGAACCTCCTATTGGCCATCGCTGCTCTGGAACTGTCATGACAAGAAGTATTTAACCAGTTGAGACGCAGCAGGTCTCTGTTGTCAGATGACCCACAGGAAACACGGAGCCTCTTATCACTGCAGAAAGACAAACTGATGAAAATATCTTTCCTGTATGTTTATGTACTCAACATTTAATTTCTTAAACAGCATGTGGATAATATTGTAAAAGTATGTGCATATAATATTAGTAATTATTATAATTGATATTAAAGACTATAACAATGGGTAAAGAATAAAATAAAATGTTGCACATTACAATGTGTGTAAAAGTAAAAATTGCACTATTGCGATTCTCACATTTATAAACACAAAAAGTAGCAAATTTACAGACAGAAAGGCAGAAAAACACACAGACCGACATTGAGACAGACAGACAGACAGACAGGCTACCTGCTGAAAGAGGTTCTGTGTTTGCTCTTCATCATCATACTCTTCACTCGGAGCTCAGTGACAGAAGGCAGGACTATAGGAACAGCCACACAGAACAGAGCGAGCTGGGGCAGCAAAAGAACACCGGAGGCTGTTCTTCTCTTCTGACCCTGGAGGAACTTTAGACTGCCTTGAAACTGCAAACTCTACAGACCAGAGAAATCAAAGCCAGACTGTCAATGTGTTGTGTTCACTTCCTGTGTAGGTGGATCAAATGAAAGCTAATTAAGAAATAGCACATATACCAAAGAATTTAAATTCCATATATTACACAGAAAGTGTTACAACAGCATTTCAACAAGCAACAATATCACATAAAAAGATGCTTATGAATCAGTTTTCATCTGATTACGTTGTTATAGCAACAGCATCCCACTTTTAACACATGGCACAAAAAATTAAAATAACTTATACAGTGATATCATTGGTCAGCTAAATATGCGCTTGTGCACTTGGGTACATTAGACCAGAAATGGATTTAACATATCTGAAATCCTCTTTGCTTTACTGTGTTGTGTGTGTGGCGTAACTCACCAGGAAGCCGGAGGTGCTGTCCAGCAGACAGCGAACTCTAGCAATGAAACAACGTGTGAGGAAGGGCGACAGCTCAGAAAGAACTCCATCAGACATCAGATGAGCCATCACAACATCCTCATCTACCAGAACACAGAAGATACAATAACAGAAGCTCTTAGATGCTACAGCATATTGTGGACATCAAGCTCTGTAAAGAAACCTCAAAAGTCAGAAGGCAAGATTTTAGGTGACTGAAGGTTTACTTTAGGGCAGCTGATACAAAGCTTGTAAAACCATGTATTCTTTAACAGCATGTATTTTGTATTTCACAAACTTTAAGATAATTGAGTGATTAATTTTTAAGGTAATCCTTAGGTGTACGCTGGCAGCTGTGTTACCTTACAGTAACGTACATTAAAGACAAAAATATTTAGTGAAGTAACTTGTGTAATCAGGAACAGTCAATGTTCTTTATCTCCATCATCGACTCTTGTAACGCGTCCCATGAGGTTAATGGTAATTATACACACCCGCGTCTCCCGCAGTTTGAGGCTCTGACTGGCTGGGGTTCATGGCCCAGTGCAGCTGTCTCCAAAACTCCTGACGCTCGTCCACATGGATATAATCAAAGAAGTTCTGATGCATCACATCCGTCTGCCAAAGAGAGTCACGCACAACAACACAAAAGCAGAAAGTGTTTATTTCAGAAGCGCCAGTGTGTGTTTTCTGTCTGACCGCTGAACTGACACTTAATACACTCACAGCAGTGTTTGTAAAGTTATTAAAAATCACAAATTCATAATTTTTTAACTTTATATCTGGAATAAAATGTTATTGGTGGTTATTAAAGTGGAGTTGCTGACGTCAGCCGAAATGAAAAGTCATTTCAGAAGTGGAGCAAATGATTTGACTGATGAAATATGACATTTTGTCTTTGAAATATCGCACACAGATTGTTCATAATAAGACCAGGAATGTGTATTAAGAAGTCAATAAGATGAACTGTAGTTTCTTGTTTACTTTAAGGGTTTTTATTTATTTTATTGGGTATAATTCAGTTTTATATTAACCACATTAAAAACAAGAATTTTTTTCTGGAGTCTTTTCTTATTACTTCAAAATAAGTTTAAATAATATTCATTTTGAGTCACTGGTAATAAAGAGCTGAGAATGTTACAGTGGCCATCCTCAGTGGCTCTCATGAGTATTGTGGGTGTGTAAGTGTGTGTGTGTGAGTGCGTGTGTGTGTTTTTGTATTGCGTGACTGGAGGGCTGTTTGCATGTGGACAGATGTGACTCTGTGCTGATGAAAAACAAAAGTCTGAAATGCCATGTGACGCGAGCAAACCCACTCTTCATAAACCAACCCGAAATATTCAACCTTCCTTTTATTTTCCAGCCTGGGACATGCAAAGCTTTCCAGCAGCCCTTCATGTTTAATGCAGAACTGTGATTTTCCATCAAATCTCCCTGTTAGAGGAAAACTTCACACTGAATCTCACGAAACCGCTCACGTCCGGCTCATATAACAAATTTAAAATAATATTATGCCTTAAGTAAATCAAGCCTATTTTAGGACCATTAATATCTTTGCATTGTAATATTTTTTATATACAATGCACATTTTTATACATTTTACCATTTTATGTATATTTTTATATTTGCATTTATAATTCATTACATCACATTACAGTTTTTTTACTGTAATCATTTTCTACATTACTGTAATACAGCAATGAGAATCTAACGTGAATTAACACTGAGAATAATGTAAAAGTAACACTCAATACTTTAATGAGCATTCGTGACCATTGATGTTCTTAATTGGAATGAAAATAACATCACCATGAAGAAATCTTCAGGCTTCATCATCTCAGAGCAAAACATTGTTTGTTGCTCCTCTGATGTCGGGGTGAAACTGGAGATGTTTTCGTGAGATTGACCGTTTAAGATTTACCAGGGAAAACTGAGACTTTGAAGGCTGTGAAACACTTTTAAATGAACCGAGGCATGAATGAACGAACCTATTTTTACATTTAGTTGAGAGTTTTAAAACATACTTCAGTATTTCCACACTCAGACACAGAGGATGTGGCCACCTCTACACCACACATGACTTTTGTTTAGATTTCTCTGTTATTTTTATTGTGAGATTTTTTTAACCAAGTTAAATGAAGCTAATTACTAAAATAGGCCCCATACAGGTCACACACAGGTCATGTTTTTATATGTTCTTTCCCCTAAACAATAGTTGGAAATTTAAATTGAGACTTTTCAAATTGGAACTTTAAAAGTAAGAAATTAACATTGTAAAGGCTGTAGTTCAGTCTGTGTTATTTTGCCTCTGTTTTTTATATTTTTGTGAGGATAAATGTTAACAAGCACATTCATATTACTGTGTGCTAATTCTTCATGTTTAAGGTACCTGATAAAATCCCAGATAATCCACAATAGAGGACGATGCATAGAAAACAACACCATCTGTTCGAACTACCAGTGCGAATCCAGACAGAGACTATAAGACACACAAGAGCAGATCAATTCATTCAAAAGTATGAAATGTTAATTGGTTATTGTGTCATATATAATTGTGCAATGGGCAAAAACACATTACACATCACATCTCAACTGTAATGAAGGACTCTTGTAGAACAACTATGTTCTCCTAACAGCATTGATTGTATTTTCTAACTGAACCTCAGACAGATACACACAAGCCGTCACCTGCAGTAGAAGGTCACTATCTATCACAGAAGACAGAATCTCTTCTCTGTGGCTCGGGTTCGAGGCATCACTGCTGTGATTGTCTTTCTCCTGGATCGCTGTGTGGAAAGATCACATGAGGAAGACAGAGGTGTGAGAACGGAGGAACCATTTTTGGTTCCCAAAGAACCTTTCAATCAAAGGTTCTTACAAGAACCAAGTCTTTCTTACCTTTTGAGAGTTTGCAGAACCTTTTTTCACTACGAAAAGTCTTTTATGACACAGAGAGGTTCTACATATGTTAAAGGTTCTTTATGGAACCATACAGCCTAAAGTTTCTTCTATGGCATTGTAGTACCTTTTTTACAAAAGTACACAAAAGGATTTACAGACTTTTAAAATCTCTTGCACCCGCCAGGTCACTAAATGACCCTTCAAACCTACAGGAGTCTGTGGAACAGCCTGTCACAGATAATCAGGCAAAACTCGACCTTCTTTATTCCTCATCTGCTCTCAGTAAAGATCCATTTCAGACGAGTTTTTCATTTTCACGACTGGTCGAAAATAACTACAGACTAACTTAAGGAATGTGCTCATGTCTTTATTGTGGCAGCAAAAGTGTCCCTCTTTGTTAACCCAAAAAAGAGTGAGATAAAAATCATATAAAGCAAAGAGTTTTTTTCTCTCAGACATCTTTAGTTAAAGCAAACATCAAAGTGAGGATGATAACTACAAACAGACTCTATACAAATATATCATATGTATTATTTGGACCTAAAGCACATTTAGTTTGATTGTTTTTTTTAAGCAGCCGTTCTAAATTTACACAATTTTCATTCCTCCATAACTTCATGTTGCGGTTTTCTGCAGCGCCCCCTGCTGGAGAATAGCGGTGTCTCACTTTCATGCGTTGCGCTCACTTAAAAAGTGCTAACACTCTAATTTATAATATAAATTACTAAATATTCAAACATTAGGACATTAATAACAACCTTATGAAAATTAACCATAGTTTCATGGTTAGGCTACTACACTTTAACTGTAGTAAAATCATAGTTAATTTTCATAAGTTGTGTAAAAAATATAGTAAATGCTTTCTAGACATTACAGTTTGTTTTTATAAACAGTAACAAAACACAAACATTCAAAATTGCTGTGAATAAAAGTTTTTTGGTCAATATTGCATTTCTTCAATGGTCCACTCCACATTTTGACTCAAAAGGACAGAACACGTCTCAAATGTTCTTAAACAGGCCGTGACATGCTCAATAAAAGCTAAAAACACCAGATTACATGTCTGACGGGTGACGACACACCTGCCACCCTGATTTATATGTAGCTCTCCATCAGACCTGCATATTTCATTCACACACCAAACAGAACTGGCTCAGAAACATGGGAAAAAGCAGCTATTCTCTCTGTCATCTCTACGGACTCATTCTCTTCCCCATTTACTTCACATCTGCTGCCAAAAAGCCCAAATTTGCAGGTGGATGGGCTACTTTTCACAAAGCGTCTTCCCACATGGCAGAAAATGATTTTAATAAGCAGCCCATTTCACCGCTGGCTTGTTTTGATGAGGGGATGGAAATAAAAACCAGATCTGCTTTTGACAAGTGAGGTTAAATTTACGAGCAGATGTGCACGCTAAAACTCCTTATTTCTCAGTTCCTTTCAACGTTTAACATCGTTTCTCGCTTAGCTTTTGAAAAGACAAACCTCTGGTGGAATACAAGTGCCGTCCACAGTCCCAGACAGACAGATAAAACCTCAAGTAAAACCAAAATTACTGTGTTTTTACTCCATATCTGTTGAATTTAAGAATATGTAGACTAGTGTTTCCTCAGCTCTTCAGACACACACATGTTAGAAATTGACAATATATGTCCACTGAAAAAAAAGAAAAAATATATATTGATGACTCATACTGCACGCACTCATTTTGTCCAATAACATGCTCTTTAAAACAAGCATGTCCCTCCCCTTAATAACACCTATGGGGTGGGGTCACATAATATACTCTTGAGATAAAAAGACATTTCAAGCTCCTTTATGCATTTTAATTGAAGATGTTCTAGATGTTCTGTTCTGATTGTCACCCAATCAAATTCCCGGAGGCACTGCACAATATTCTTAAAAATGTCTTAGGAGGTTTAATGAGCCTTAGAGCCTTTATGAGTGTAAATCATTTTAAACGCAATTTCATCACTTTCAAATATTTAAATCATCTTTTGTAATGATTTTCATGCTAAACCTTCAACATTTCAAAGCATATTATGAAAATCTTCAAAAAAATAAAAAGTTTTGCATTTTGAACCGCTTGTGGTTTATGTGATTAATGTAATTTTGGAACATAAGAAATTCTCTTAAAAAGACTTGATCCTAAAAATGTGATCTTTCAAGTGGTTTTAAAAGATGTAATATTCAACCATTTTGTATCCAGAGTGGAAAACAGAGAACATTTAATGAAAGTATTTCTTCATTAACTTCTCATATACGTGAAACATTAATATCTGTGTGCCATCAAAGAACCATGAAAGAACCATTTCCTTCTTTCATTTCTCATTTATTAGTCAATAGAACCTTTTCCAATACAAAGAACATTTTGTGCAACAGAAAGGTTCTGTGGAAGTTCAAGGTTCTTTTATGGGCTGTATGGCTTCATAAAGAACCTTTTAGGAACCTTTATTTTTAAGAGTGTATCTATAAATAATGTCCATATATCTCTATCTACTGTCTGTCTCTATTCTTCCATCTATCCATAAGCTCTCACCTGTTCCAGATCACAGGTACAAACAGGTAAAAGATTCATGTCAGTTGTTTACAGGACAACTGGTCACATGACACGGTCACATGCATTCTGATAGCTAATGCCTTTCATACTGAACTTAATAGGGGTCAAACATGTGCCTTTAGTGAACAAATGACTGAGTGAGAAGTGAGAGTTCAGAGACTGTTTTTCACATGAGATCATGCATTAGTCTGTCCGCACACAACTATAATTTTCACAGAAAGACTCTTTCTTCCCATGACTGTTACACATTCTGTTTAACTCATGTCTTAGCCTTGCATGTTGATTCTAAACCCTTTCCCACATTTTCTCAGGAACTGTTTTTCTAAAGAGTCATGTGGCATTTATAAGGTATGACACGAAGCACAATGATGTGGACAATGTCGTTTAAGCTAAACGTTACCGCTGTATGTACAGCGGATTTCAAATGTCTGTTACGTGCTTTAGTGACTCAGAGAGGCGGGAAACACAGCTGAAACGATTGAGGAGGTTCAGTGCATGCCAGAAGAAAATAAAAACGTTGCCAAAAGAACTCATGATGTCAGGGCGGACATTACTGCTGCTGTCACGCAACAGAGCCAACTTAACAACAAGCTCCTTTTTGACGTATTTTGGTCTTTTACCAGTTGTTTGCACGACATCGCGTGCGACCGAACCGTCTCTAGGCTGCCAACAAATACAGACCCATAAATGTTCTTTGAGGGGTTTTGATGTTAACAATAAATATCTCAGCTTTTTAGAACAGATTTTTGGTGTTGCACTTTGTCTTTGCATCTGTTTAAACGGCTGGGTGGTTATACGGTTTAGTCCATCAGAAAAGGCATTATGGGCAAATCAAACAATTTTCTAAATTGATCATATACGTGCAATGTAAACAAAGATTGAGGAGGAATTTGAATGTTTCTAACAGATGTTAGGAAACACACACACAATGCTGGATGCCTGATCATCCATCAGCTTTCAGCCCAAATTCTCACATGATGAAAACAAACAGAAGAATGTTTCCAGGACAGAAGACTTGAGATGGAATTTCCTTGATCTGCACGCAACAGGAACGAGCCAAAGAGCGTCTGGATGTCCAACTGCAAGCGGGGAAACCGAACATGATACTGGAAGCTCCGGGGCAGCCAGAATTCCAACCCAAGCCAAAATCATTTCCTAATGGAGGCCGTTCCTCTCCGCTGCTGTCAGCGAGTGTCAGCCTTGTGTTCCGTTACTGACAAGTGCATCGTTCTAATTCAGTTCCTAAACTCTCATGAATTTAAACTAAATGAACAGGAAAAATGTCTCAATTGATTAGCGGGGAGATAACACAGAGAAAACTGTTTCTCAAACCTCAGATTTTTCTCAAATCTCCTAGTTGTGTCTTCCAGAGCTTCAGTCAGAGATTTAATCATAGATCAATAAACGAATATTTCTCATGAAAAACTCTCTAAAGCAAATTACCTGAGCAACACGACAATATGCCTCATAATTTATACTGTAGCTCTATAAGCTTACCGGATGTCAACAATTCTCTCTTTTTTCTACTTATAACTTTTCCAAATAAATTTTAAGAGAAACACTTAAGACAAGCACATACATAAGTAACAACTCCAGGAAAATTCAAATTTCCCAAAAATGTTTCAATTTTCCAAATAAAACTGTCACACATTTTCATTAACTTCTGTTAACAGGTCAAGCAGAGACAGTTATTAAACCAATAAAAATGACAAATAATCAGCATGTCTAGAGAAAATGTAGATGGGAAATTCACTGCATCACAGTTGGCATCATCAGAAATGGATTGTGGATGATCCAAACAGAAGCATTAACTTTGATCTGCATCTTTCCTTCATTGTTTTTTCTCAGAGTCTGCAGGCCGGGGAGTTTGCCAGGCTGCTGTCACGCAAACTTTCCCCAGGAGTCAGTGGGGCATTCGTTACCCATAACCCCCTTCTCTCCACATCCGCCACTCTCTCGCTCCCTCCCGTGTGGATCTCAATCACTCCCTCATGTGCACTTTCATGTTCTGATCTACTCCACAAAGTTTTAATGGTGTATATACAACTGAAATTTACAATGTAAAAAACGGAGAACAATCAGTTTGTGCATGAAAACTAATCGAGTGACTGATTTTCTGTACAGTAAGTGAAGCCAGTAACATGATGTTGACTTTATAAACAGCTCTGTTGATAAAATGCAGCACAACACGACCGATCAGCTTCTCAGATGTTCATGAGTTATCATGAAATACTTTCCTTTTGCATCACTCCATCTGACGGACCAAAACCGGAGAAAAGAGAGAGCCAAAAAAATGGAATGCAGCGTTCCAAATATTGCATGGAATGTCGCTTGTCCAATCAGATTAGAGGACCAGAAGTAACACAAATGATGTTGGGCCAGCAAAGACTTTCACAGAGTTTCTAGCTTGGTTCTCAACCTTGTGGTGGAGAATGACAACACTGAACTGCATGTCTGAACCAGACACACTCTGAGGTCAGTCACTGTCATGCCCAACCAATCTGCACTACTAGTCACAAAACAGCAGTCAACCAGACAAAAAACAGACAGACAGAGGAGAAATAAATTAGGACAAACAGTTGCATACGGATTGTAAATTATGATTTACAAATTTCAGTTTTTGTTCATTTAACCATGTGATCAATAGTTCATCACATAACAACTAAACTAAACGGTTCCATTAACATTGCACAATCATAAAATGATTTTTAACAAGTATAATTATAAACATTTAAAGTCTACCAAACATCTTTGAGAAATGGTGTGTGAGTGACATGCTTATTTAGGATCTTAGTTTTGATGTTTTTGTTAGCTGATATGAATGTTTTTGCATTAAATGTGTCCAGATGCATTTTGGGGCCAGAAATGTTTGATCATTCTCTACCTTGAAAGAAGCTCTTCACGCGCAGGTAACTCACACTGAGTCTCAGCACTGAGAGTTTGTCCAGTTTGGAGATGACCTCGGCGCTGAAGGGAAGCAGGTTCGCCAGCCGGTCCAGTTCTGCGTTCAGACGGTCCCGGTGTCTCTTCGACGGGTTGGATTTCTGACCCGCTTTCTCCGGTTTACTGCATGCACAAAAATTACATTCATCATGTAATGCCACAGATCAAAATAACGCGGCTTTTCATATTTATCCATGTCACCTTTTATTTTTACATACTATTACCACACAAATACAAATCAATGCATGTGTTTTTCAGATGCTTTTAATCTTTTTTGATAACTTTGACAATGAAAATAACTTTACAAAATACTCTCTTACTGTTTTTGAACAGGTTTTCTCCGTTTTCTCCCCGCATACATACAATCTCTGGGTGAAATCATCTTTCACCCGTCTGAAGATGAAAAACAGTATCAAACTTTTATTATATGCGAGTATTAAACTCTTTAAACATTGTGAAACACAAAAGGGTACAAATTAAAGTGTGTCAGCGTTAGAAAAGCCATCAAGAGGTCTCGAACCAATTAAGCTATTTTCTATAATAATAATAATGCGCAAAAATCAGACAAGAAACACTCACCAAAATGCACAAACAGCTTCTGCAGATGCAGTTTAAACAAACACTGACTGTTAAAGTTAAAACATCCAGAATGAAGGCGAGGAAACTCTGTACGCGACGCGAGGCTCGAGCGCTCTGACGCTTTATAGCCGCTCCGGGTGGCGCAGGTCAGGTGGCGCGTCTTCTGACGCGCGTCAACAAAGACGAAACTAGATGCGTCCAATATAAGGGCTGAGATGCGTTTTTAAGTTACTTTAAAACATTTCTTTATAAAACAATGTCGTTGTGCATGGACAAAATAACTCAAACAAACAAATGTAAATAGTTACTATTATCTAATACAATTCTTAAGCTAATCAGTTTAGTTCCTAATAAACAACAACATGCAATGGTAATTTATAATATATAACAGCTTTGAAGGAAATTCATAAAGCAATTGTATTGTTGAACAGTTTTACGAATGGATTTGCCTTTTGCAGAACACGAAATTGATTTCAGATCTTCTTTGCAAAGGTTTCATACTGTAGATCACTGAAGATATTGTGATCATTGCTTCATTATTTATTGTGGGAAAACTTCAGAAATTACAGGTTACTGTAATTGTTTTTAAACAATACTTGTGTTTTTACTATAATGATGAATTGCGCATCAGCGCCTCTCACGTACATTAAGGTCAAAGAGTTCAGAAACCCACTGAGCTCAACACATGCCTTAAAAATGAACCATTTTAATTCCCTGTAAAAATTCTACACAATCTGTAAATCTGTGTTTTGTATAAATGTATAACTTATGATTTGTGTATGATTTTACTGTGTGCATGATCTTCTATTGAATGCCCTGAACACGTTTTTTGATGATCATCAGCGCCACCTCATGTTCAATAAACAAATAGCACTTAAATGCAAAATATATACCATTTATTTTTTTCAGAAACACTTCAAAACTGTCACATATTTATTATAACATGATTTCAAGTACGAAACTAGCAAGTAAAAAAATCAAGGTCGGTGAAGGCAGCATAACTAGTCCTCCAGTATATAGTTGGGATTCACCACTAAAACTGGATCCTCCTCCACAATGGGCTCGTCTCCATCCTCAGTGATCTTCTTCAGCCCGGTTTTGGTCAGCTCGATGATGATATGGTCCTGCAAAAGGACAAAACGTGTGAAGATATTCCTCAACACTCATTCAGTTTAAAGAATGAAGAGATGAAGAAACGTGAAGACCAACATAATGAACGAGGCGATGCAGAACTTTCTCGATGAGGTTCTTCTTAGCGATAAGATCAGACTCAGACTCGATTTCACTCTCCATCTCCTTCAGGTACCAGTTTATCAGTTCACTCTTTTTCAGAGACGCCTCCTCATCCACTACAACACACACAAACAGATTTACAGTAAGTTATATGAATACGAAGTAAATGAAAACGAGTAAATGGAAGAATTTTCTGTTTTGATGAACTATCCCTTTAATTGTCAAAGAAGAAATATTATTTGACAACTCAAAGTCACCCTGTATCTTCAGATGTGACAGAAAGACTCACGTTGCTCCATCTTCTGCATGTGCAGGACCAGCAGGTTGGAGATTTTCTTGTACTCTGAAAATGACATTCTGAGGGCCGGTTTAGCTACAGCTGGTTTCTCCTGTTTTCCTGCTTCATCTGTGTCCATGGGTTCTGCTGCGTTTCCATTCTCATGACCTCCATTCTGAGCGTCTGTCTCTCTGCCAAACAGCTCGTTGTGATCTGTGGAACACACGAACAACTTCACCTCACATGACCTTTGATGTCACGCAATAATGTTCTGAGAACAGCAGAAACGGTCCCGTACCATTGACATTATCCTCCTCCTGCTCCTGGTCAAAATTTATGTCAGGCGAGTCGACCCGAATGATGGATTTATTCAGAAGTCTAAACGCCTCTTTCACGTGTTTGGGCAGAACCTTTGCGCGGAACAACACCATGTTATAAACACTGCAAACTGTATGTAGAACAGTAGCATGAGAGAGGAATCAGACCTCATCTGAGCAGTAGAGTCTAGCCATGGCCTCAGACAGGCGTAACATGCTCTCCAGCTGCCTGACTGTGATTCGCCAGGCGGATTTGGTGGTCCCGCCTCCATCTCTCTGCCGCAAACGTTTGTACTGGTCCACCACAAACTCCTGAGCCTCCGGGGTTATCTAGAAACACAGGTTAAAATCAATGGATCATCTTTTGTTTTTCAAACATCACATAACCACAAGCCACAAGACTCGACAGGTCAAATTCTTAATCATTATTATAAATGTGCATTGCAAAATAAAGAGCGTGTCTTGCCTTGGGCTGGAACTGGCGGGCAAACAGTATGTATCTCTGAATTTCATCAGTACTGTAAACTCTTTCTACTGACTCCACGTTTCGGGCGTGAAGATCGACAATCCTCCGGGCGATGGCATAGTCAGTCACCTGGAGAAAGAAAAACCATCAAGTTTGTAACATCTTAAAGATGTATGTCTTTAAGAAAATATTTTATATAGATGTATGAGTGACCTCATTGCATTCATCCACCAGTATGAAGAAAAGGTCAAATCTGGACATGATGGGTGCTGACATGTTGACATTTTGCTTCAGTGATTTGGCGCGGTTGTATCTGCCGTCAATGGGGTTGGCAGCTGCCAGGATAGAGGTGCGGGCGTTCAGAGTGGCCTACAGCACGAACACACACAGTTAAAACACACATTACTGATGAAACAACGTTTTGACACATTTATCAGGACACACACCTTCACACCAGCCTTCGTGATGGAGATGGTTTGTTGTTCCATGGCCTCATGGATGGCCACCTGGTCCTTCAGGTCCATCTTGTCAAACTCATCTATACAACAAACCCCCTAAAGAGAACAAATTTAATGTTTCCATCTCCTAAAGAAATGAAAGGTTGTGCTTGTCAGTGCAAAACCAAAGTCCCTTTAAAGAAGTCCCTGCACACGACAGCCGTTTCTGCAACAAGACTAATTTATTCAACTAATTTATTCAACTAATTTATTCAACTAATTTATTCAAATCCTGCAACTCCTATCTACTTAAATGAGAAAAGATAAACACCTATAAAATCAGTTTCTAAGGTCACAATAAAACAATACAGTTCCAACCCAACATCAACTGTACCATAAATTCCACATCTACAGGGTATTTTTTAGAGCATGGCCACACAACGATATTTAAAAAAAAAATAAGAACAGAATCTACAAAAATAAATGTGGAATTAATGGCCAAGTCAATCAGATATCAGCGTACGTTATCGGCCAGCATGAGGGCTCCTGCTTCGATGACGAACTCGTGTGACTCCTCGTCTTTGACCACAGCGGCGGTCAGACCCGCGGCACTGCTGGCTTTCCCGCTGGTGTAGACGGCTCTGGGTGCGAAGTCCTCCACGTGTCTGAAAGAAACATCGAACAGACACTCACTGCTCATCATTTCTCATGTTTCCATGACAATATTTCTCACACAGTATATTTACTTGAGAAACTGGCTCTTCGATGTACTCGGGTCTCCAACTATGCAAACGTTAACGTCCCCTCGCAGTGACGTGCCCTCCATGGTCGTCTTGGCAACACCACCAAACAACATAAGCAGAATTCCACGCTTGATTTCATCATTACCTGCACAAAAACCACAGCAGCCAGTTACTAACAACTGTAAGAAGATGCAAAGGAGAGGTAAACAAAAAAAAAATGGTGGCAGATTTTAAAAGGCTAATTTTAAAAATAGAAGTTTTCTAAAAGACTTACTTTTGCAGCTAGGATGAGTTAGTGAAAGTGTAAACCGTAATTATGCATATTTATGACTTTATTGACGACATATTCAAAAGCAACCATACTGTAGGCATCCACACTTGTGTACATTTTACAGACAAAAGCATAACCCAAGATCTGGATTGTGTGCAAAGCCAGCCAATTGATTGAAGATTGAGGATTGAAGCTAGCTAACTGAAAAGATGTGCCAGATGAAAGCAGCATAACACTAACCAGATGAAAACATGGAGGCTGAAAGCAAACAGGAAGTGATGAATACCGTGAATAGTGGGGAAGAGGCTGGTGCAGAGGTTGTGATAGAGGTTCTTGTCCTGACTCATCTCAAACACTTTCTCCCATTCCTGAACAGTCATCTGATTCTTCACACTCTCTGCTGTCTGATCCTCCGGACGAAGCTCCTTCCCTCCAAACTACAACAACATTCAAACTACACAAACTACAGAACAACATTCAAATAACCAACTCTAAAGAAAGCATTCATTACTCAAAGACTGACCATTACAGTCTAAACCAACTTAAATAACCAGTCAAATAAACACTTTAAATAATTTTACTGTTAATTAACATCAATTTACTTATTTAAACAAGTTTAATAAATAACAAATGAAATGTTTTGGGTAAATTAATATTGGTTTGGTTTGTCACTCAGCATGGCCACACTGGGATAGTTTACCTGCAAAATTAACCAAGTTAATAGTTTGATGATATTAACTGATTTAGGTTTTGTTTCAGGAGGAAAAAACAGTTACTTGTGGATAAATGAATCTATTAATGACAAAATTTGTATTTTTACCCGTGGGTTAGTTGGAGCGACGTAATTGGCAAGGAAAGCCAGTCTGTATGACAGTTCCCGGACCCCCAGAGCCTTAAGCCCCTGAATACCATCAGCCTCAAAGCCCTCTCTCCCGGTCACCCTGCTGCTGGTTTCTGCCCGCGTGCCTGAAGACATCAGACACTTAGAAATCAGGTGCAGATAACTAATATGTTTACTCACAAGAAGCATGTGGGCAGCAGAAAACATGCCTTTATTTTTAGACTAAATACTGAACATGTAGTTCTGTTGGACAGATCAGTACCAGCGAGTGCCAGGGACGACACATCAGGCACAACAATCAGTGTGCCGGTGAAGTCACAGCGATCTCCGGCTTGTGCCGTTTCCACAGCCTCGGCCCTCAGGATCACCTCCACACTGCGTGGAATGGAGCCTCTCGGCAACTCGGCCTGGGTCTCCTGAATGCGAACCTGCCAGTAAACATTATTCATTCAGCTCAGACCAACACTCAGGGTAGAGTATAACTAAAACCAAAACTAACTAAACCAAACCTTTCACCAAAATAACTTACTTTTTGGAAGTCAACAAAGCGTGACTTGTTGGTGTCCAGCATGAACCGCCGGCGGTTGGCACAAACCGGGTTCTTGCAGATGGTCGGCTGCGTGTATTTGAACTGCTGTTCCACGTCTTTGATCACAGACTGGCAGTCCAGACAGAGGAACGTACCGCTGACCAGCTCTGGGTGTACGGGGTGAGTTCGGACCACCTGCCCACTGATGCGTAACAGTGTGCCAATGCGGGCGGTGGACAGCTCACGGATCCTGGACAGAACCGGCACATTAAATGGGTTTAAAATAATTTTTATTTAAACATTTGCATCATTTAAACATTTGTACCCCAGTTGAATTTATAGTAAAAAGACTTTTTGTATTTAATAAATACATGTTTTCAAAGTTAGTAATAGTGTTAAATAATCATGTCCATACTGGGCAAAATAATCACAAAGTTGAAGGACTTCACACAGGTGAAACACTCACTTCTGTCTGGATGGAAAGTCTGAGAAAGCCACATAAAATTCTTTGGATGGAGGAATGTTGCCATGATCCCTGGCGAAGTGTCGGACAGCTCGGCAGAGAAACGGGTAAACCCTGAAAACACACAAGCTCAGAAAGATCTCAAAACAGACGAGACCTGATAATACATGACTCTCTATTCACCAGTCCATATTCATGCTTTGTGCCAAATTATTAACACTGATTTAAAGAGGCAATTCATAACTTTTGGGTTAAATAAAAGAACAGAAATCAGTTGGGTGTAACCTTCAGCCCGGGGGTCTGAATTGGGCACAATATGGGTCTCTTTTTACCTGTAATATTCCTCTTGAATAGTGGTGGCCAGCTGCTGGTTATAATGTTCAATGTTGGTGAAGCTGACAGTCAGCGTGTTTCTCTCCGGTCTGATCAACTCCTGCGCGTCCGCCAGATATAAAACATCCCCGGTTTTATCCTGAAACCTGCGCGTTCAGGCGTGTTTTATACGTGAAGTCAACTCAGTCATTTATTTAGACATGATCGCATTAATCTGCACTCACTCCTCCAGGAACTCCAGAAATAACTTCTGACATTTCTCAGCCAGTTCATCTCGGGCTTGCACGCCCGCGGGCGCAGCTTCAGACGCGGGATCCATCAGACACACCCGACGCTCACCTGAGCAGGTAACACACCCGACACACGCACCTGAGCAGATAACACCCGACACACGCACCTGAGCAGATAACACCCGACACACGCACCTGAGCAGATAACACCCGACACACGCACCT